>JAODVM010355156.1:0-48077 GCA_025400095.1 Phenganax marumi
ATAATAAAGTCAGCTATACTAACGTTTTGTAAGAATTTTTCCACACACGATAAACCTACCGTCATGACTTTGCACAGATTCTTGTAGTATCCCAACGATAATACTTTGATCAATGACAAAATATTGGAAGCGCTTGCTCTACAAAATTTTTAGCAGATGATTCACTTAGCTCTTGCTGTCAGAAATAAGTTAGAACTCGATAGAAATTTGTTCACCCCACAGGAAAATAAAAGGCATGAACAACCTGGTCTTCCTCAGCCAAGAACTCCATCAAAATATCTTCATCGAGTAGAGACGAACTGGACGCAGGTCCGCAAGGAGAAGGAAACGAACCCTGTGGAAACAAATGGATGAACGATGAACACCGAATTAAAACGACGACACACCCACGAGCCTAAACGAAACGGTTGTACATTATAGTGAATGTTCATGAACGCACCACGTGTTCCATAATGCAACTGAGCACGCCTTCTGCAGCTTCGCGCACACGAAACGACGCAGGCTTCAATGATTTCTCCCCTTTCGGTTGCGATTTTATTTCGTCTGCTTTCTCCTGATTCTCACTTGCCTAAAAAGCAAGAAACATTAGCGACACTTTACAACAAAGACCACAGTTACAAAATGCACTGGAAGATTCGTAGGAAATCTTCTCCCACTTACTTTCGATTTTGTCCCCGAAATTCCTAGCTCAACGACTTCAAGAACTGCTTGCAGACTTTTCTGCAGAAAACAATAATATTCCATTTAATATATAGATCAAGGGTTCATGTCAAGTAGTATATCATTCTCTGCAAGTCATCACCACCACATGCAGTCGTTCAAGAATGCTTACTGAAACACAGACTTTTAGAGCATTAAAAGAATTTACCTGATCATCTAATAGCCAAGGATGTGATGCTATCCACGTGAGAAGACAGTTGAAAGCAGCAACCATCATTGAATGCAAATCTCGTGAATGAAATGGTGCCGGTTGCTTGGCTTGGTACTCCACATAGTCACACAACCATTGAATAGTACGCCGGCATTCATGTTTGTCTGAACAAAAAATATAAAGACTGATTAAGACCTTAAAAAGTCTATTGAAAAGTATTAATCAATTTGATGGCTTGTTTTCTAGTAAGCAATTCTCCTGAGTGATGATGCTACCTTCAGGAGTGATATTTGCTTCAGAGTGTTTCTTCTTACCAATATTTCTGATGTTCATTTCTGCCATAGCAGACATCAATTCAAGTGCTGAGAGAGTAACGTGGAAATCAGTCTTCCATTTGCTGCCGAGTATCAATTTCTGACGCACAAGATTTGTAAGATGTGTGAACAATGAGCTTGCCGAGGAGCCACCTTAATGAAGGTACATTTCATACATGAAGTACCCACTGCATTACAAACACAATTCTTGAATAGATTTAGTAAACTTCTAAGCCATAGATGTTTGATAAAACTAATGTAGAGAGCTATAATATACAAAAGCTTACCTAAATCACGTTGATTCTCTGAGGTAACACTCTTCGATGAATCTTCCCCTCCATTTGAACTTGTTTCTATCAACAACTTTCCCAAGCCATCCATCAATGTTCCCCCAGATTCAATTGAGTTCTCTTTCCCCACTGACTCAGTTGAGTTCACTTGCCCCCCTGATTTATCATCCAAATCCTGAGCTCTCATTGTGAACACTTCATGCAGTTGCAGAGGACCAGAGGATTCTGGGATACTATTATTTTCTTCCTCGACAAGAGCACTGTCTTGAACAAACAACATTACCCCTACAACAATAGAAACATACACACAAATTGCTCAATAGAACAGTCATGTACTACCAACATATTTTGATTTTGTTGTCATGAGCTAAAACTATGATTCATTTGCTAAACTTGTTGGTACAAAAATACTCCAGTGCTTTCTGTTCACTCTAATAACAGATGATTTTACTTTTCAAGGTGCAACCCCTGAAACTTAATGCATTCATTATTATCTGTAGTGTAATATAGAATGTACAAGAATCTAACAGTACTTACCTCCAAGCAACAGTTGCGTATTGTGAGAATCTAGTTCATTCTCTAGAGCGCTGATCAAAAGTTTGATAAGTTTTGATTTCATTGACAAGAACGTGACGCTCTCTGATTTGTCGTTTTGGCTCATTGAAACATCTAGGAAAGGAAATACTCATGAATCAACGAAATATAGGCAGAATTTCAAATATAAAAATACGTACTCTACCTGCAATAGTTAGCTCTCCAAAATGATAAGGAAGACACAAAATTGACAACAAATGATGAATCCCAGCCCTTTGTAGTTGTACCAAAGGAACTTTGCACCTTGTTGAGAAAATGAGAACATTGTTAGTGCGCTTATTTAGTTTTAGAAAGATGGTAAGAGTCAGAGCAAACAGCTTAAGTTTTCTTCATATAAATAAGAACATCTAGAGGTTCTGTCTGCCTGATTGCTTAACTATCTTATACCTACCCCATGTCAAGGTCATTCTGTCCAAGCACTTTGTCTAAAGCTGCAATCAAATGTGGAATGACGACGTCCACCCCAGGCAAGTTAACTCTCAAAAGATCCGTTGAATTCAGCAAGATACTTGACAGAACATGACCTGAACAAGACTGTACAAAGACGATTTCACACAGAGTACAAAAGCAGAATACGGAGGTCAAGTGAATGACAAAAAATGCCAGTGAGGTCAACTTTTGACTGTCTATTGCCATTCGACATTTAAGCACAGGACACTAACGCTTCAATCTCACCTTATCATAAATCAATCCAACAGCAAGTGAGAAATAAAATCGGGACAGATAAACAGGCAAAATCACCCCAGATCTTTGACTACAGAAGATTCTACACAAAGCACCAAATGCCTCTGCTCTGCCTTGCTCAAATTCACTGTATCCATTATCCCCTGGGGATTCATCACTTTCAAAACTAGAACAGAAACCAGATGTGTATAGCAGCCAAACTTTTGCGAAGAAAACCTCAAACTATTCATTTAACTGTACCTAGGCAGGAATTTGGTTATAATACTGATCTATAAATGCATATTTACTCACCTATCGTTCTCATCATCATGCTTCAAATACTTCCGCCATGTTTGATAAATCCTTGTCTTAACATTTTTGGTGTTAACATGAGCCAGACTAGCCTTAAACAACCACGGTCCAAGAAGATGCAAGACACTATTTTCCATTGGCATCGTAGAACTTACAGATTTATCAAAAATATTATCCTCAATTCTCGTTGGGAATTTCCAATCCAGACTTCGACTGAAATTTGCAAGCTGGTCCGTAGAAACGGCAGTTTGGGCTCGGTGTTTACCGCCACTCTTTGAAGGTAACGCAGGTGAACTATCAGGAGTTATATGATTAAACATCACAGGTGTCTCACATGAGCATTTCTTGCCGAGCAAAGTGTCTGCTAAAGTGGCTATTCCTTTCATTGCTGCGTAAAAATTGTCAGGCATGGAGCTCAAGCAAGGGTGCTCGGACGGTTGATGTGAATCAGTGCTAACCAAAGCATCTTCTTTGAACTTTGGAGTGTTGCCAATAATCTCCTTGTCCGACAAATCAACAGGGTTACCCATGATATGAAGGAATCGAAACCAACTCTGAACTAAGCACTTGCTCTCTAAGCTTGTAGGAATGCGAATTTCGTGTTTCTTGTCATCTAGAGGGTAAAGTGGAAAGCCTGTTCCATACTCTACCAACAGAACACGCCTGGTGATGGAAAAGATGGTTTTGTTCCACAACGCAATGAAATCTGTATGGTGTCTCCACGTACAGCACATCTCTTGCAGCGTGTTCCACAGGGTTGGGTCAGGAAAAGCCCAGACGCAGGCATGAAGCCAAACATCAAACAAAACTTCAATCAATAACCTGCACAGCTGCTCAGTCAAACCTCCTGGGACAAACGGGGGAGATAGCAAAGAATCCGAGACTGATAATAAAAATCGTAGCATCACTTTCAAGGTCGTTTCGTTCATTTTTGAATACTCATGTGACATTCGTTGCACACCCTGCAGTACTTTCAAACATAACGATGCTTGTAGCGCAAGCGTTCCTTCCATCTTCGGTACAAACAAATTCTTAAAATGCAGTAAAATTCTTTGACAGTACATGTTAGGATCTTTGAGGATTACTAGGGGTACTTCTTGTTTTGGTTGCGATGATAAGGAACTAAGCCAGTCTAAGTAGATATTGACACAACCCTTTAGAGTTTCCCCTTCAGACAATGGCAGTCCTAAACCAAAGCATATAACATGCATAGTCCATTTAACTTCCTCTGACGACTTAAACCTGTCTTTGCCATTCTCTGCTTCAACTAAACTCTTGACAACTGCTCGAGCTACATCTCTGCCGACCAAGCTTGGATATACTGACAATGCACTTTGTCCACTGTCATCTCTCCTGATGTTTTCACTCAATGAAACCCACTCAGAATACATACTGTTTTGTATGTATTCCGAACAAACCTAGGTCCTGCAAAGTATACCAACATACAGCACTTCAAATGCACATTTATCCATGTTTTAAAACACAATATATTTCCTATTCGAGCCAAACGTTTACTCCTGAGAACGAGGCACACATTACAGCACTTGTAATTGACAGAGCTTTGCTCGTTTGCCGACAAAATCAAAAAGAAATCGTTCAATTCTCAAATGAACAATTCCGCCATCTTTAGATACTTGCAAGCAAACAAACAGCTTCGTGATCCACACGTACCGCGAGACGTACACGCGATGAAAACATGATTGTTGCGTGAAGCGATATTGGCATGGAAACGAGGCAAGGAGAGTGGGTGTGGTGGGGTGTACGCAAGTTACTCAAAGAATTTTGTAAATTTAACTCTAAAATTCTTTCAATAAATATGAGAAATAAGAATTTAAATAAGCACAATTTTCTCATGAAATCTTTTACATGTTCACTTAAAAATATTTCTAACTATGTTAGATTAATTCTCGTTTAGTAACGTAGAAAAAAAAGATTTTTTTCGTAGTGTTTCTGGAGTGTCGAACTTAGCAACTCGTCCTTTGTTCATCACCAACACACGATCGCTGTCTAAAATTGTCTCAATTCTGCAAAACAAAACCAGTTATCACACGTGAAAGAGTTTAGAAGCTTCACTGCCACATACTTTGTTAAATCGCCGTATAAAAGCAGCTCACCTGTGCGCTATTGTTAAAACAGTGCTTGACTGGAACTCCTCTCGGATTGTCCTTTGAATCAACTTGTCGGTTTCAAAATCCACGCTCGCAGTTGCTTCGTCAATGCATAAAATCTGAAAAAAATCAATTTCAATGTTTTTGTATTAATCTACTGAGTGATAGTCTCAATATGAGCGGGAAAAGGTTCAAAACTAGAAGGAAGCCGACTAGCTCTACTGATAACCTGTAGTGCAGGTTCTCGCTAACGACACGGATTACGGAATCAGACAACCACAAACGACCCACAAGGTTTCACCTTAGCTCTCTTCAATAAAGCTCTAGCTAGACAAATCAACTGTCTTTGACCACAAGAAAAATTGCGACCACGTTCACCAACATTAGCTTCAAGACCTCCGAGTTTTTGAACAACTTCCTTCAGATAACATCGCTCCAAAACTTGCCACAATTGATCATTGTCAAACTACAACAGAACAGAAGAAATTTCAACAGAATTTTCTTAATTATGTTTAGAATTGATGGTGTCAAAGAAACGAATAAGAATACAAATTCCTTTTAAACTAACTTGAGCAGCCGGGTCTACATTTTTTCTCACACTGTCACTGAAGAGGAACGGATCTTGAGGAATTATCGCAAGTGAAGATCTAACCAGAAACAAAGAAATGATAAATTCTACACCAGTTCTACTTCTTATCAAAATAAGAGTCATCTCTAATTGTACTTGAAGAAAACCTGTGGCGAGTAGGGCACGCATGCCGGGAGGATGTTTCAACACTAAGACATTATACATAAATACCTCAATGTTTCCAATTTCAATGACGCAATATCCACGCCATCAATGGTGACATCGCCACCTTGAAGACTGACAATCTTGAACAAAACAAGAAATAAACTGGATTTTCCTGATCCTGTTCGTCCCACAATTCCAATCTAGAATGAAATACGCGACATTCCAAATGAGATTTCAACAAGATAGCTCACTAATCCAGGCCCCATTTTCTGTATTATATTTTCGCCCAAACAAGTAATGGCAATTTTATTTTTCGAAAGCCTCACAGGGCAACGATGAGTGGTGAAATTGCAAAGTTTCGACTTTTGTACCAACAAGGAGGTGAATGAAACTTATTCTCACTTCCTGAAAAGTTTTTCAACACCACTAAACATGCAATGAGAAGAATTAACATCATTTACTCGTGACAACAGCAAGGTGACCATCATCTATCGTCCGCTAAAGCTTAGTGGGAAAAAGAAGCAGATGGATAAATTCTGCACAACATCGACATACTCACTTTTTCATTTGGCAAAGTTTCAAAGCACACTTGACTCAAAGCTGGGGGTAATCCAGGCCTATACAGGAAAAAGAAAAAGAAAAAAAAAACAATCTAGTTTTAAAATACTTTTTGCCATTTCTAGTAGAGTACTGTGACTTGACAGCTATTGACGAATATTGAAAAGGAGAAAGAAAAAACAAAAAATAAACATTTTAGTTTGAATTATATACGTAATAGATATTTGGTTTGTTTACAACTACACGGGGAAATACCTAACAAATATTTGAATTATGTTCATAAATCTCGAGTGGGAGTATCAAGTGTTGAAAACAACAATGAAAGATGTTGTTTTATATTGTTTGAAAAGCATGAAAAACAATACGACATGACAAAAGCAACAAGACAAAACTCTGCTGGCTTTTTGCATGCTAGCTATAACTGAAAAGAAGACCTTTTTTGAAACAATATCTGTACTACACGACTCGTACACTTTTGATCTATCTTTATTTGGAAGCCTGAGCCCGGGGACGGAGACGAGGCCCCCGCTGATTCCAACCAAGCACTGACAACGAACTCAGTATGATATCACTGATAAATTACGGTTTATGAAAACCAGACTATAAGCAACATGATATCCACTGAATGTGGCTACGTTTTTGTGAAAACTTTTCAAAACTCTAGTTCTATTTTTTTTTTAAATTTCCATCGCTTCGTCGCAGAGTGTTCCGTCTCAAAGTGAATATATTTGGAATGTATATGAATATGCATGCGTTCGCACACAAGATTGTACAGTAATTCACCGCGTTCTTTCTTAGGTAAATAATCGGCAGAAATCAAATCATCACGAGTTAAGGTGGACAAAAATAGCAAAACAATATCGTAGTGTCTGTCAATTGTCTGTCATTCTGTCATGCCTCAACTGTACGCACGCCCCTTGTCGAGTGTCGCATTATCAACCAATCAAAACTGCCACCCTACACATCACGTGCCTTCTCATCAAAGGGAGGGTTGTGGGAGGTTGCTACTCAAATCACAATACGAAGTCAGTACGGAAGCATTTCATTAATAGCCAAGCTGGGAAATGGAGATCATTCAAGATACACCATTGCCTATGGCAGAAGATTTCCACAGCAAAAGCTATGTCGGTGTGGACTCCAATCTGGGCACAAGATTCCTTTCGCAAATTGAGATTGAATCTCTGTCGGAAAGTATGGACAGTGCATTGAAGAGAATATCCCTAGAAAGTAGAAAGAAGAAAAAAGCTCGCATATTTCGTTACTATAACCCTAGCTTGGAGGAAATCAAAGAACACGAGGACGACGAGAACAGGAGCGAACCGCAAGTTGATCTGACGAGTTTGCATAAAGAACGTGCAATGAATGAAGGACATTTTACAAGGAGGAACAGCCGCAATAAATCACGTAAAAAAGCTGCTAAACAAGAGTTGCAATAAGCATAACTCGCTTGCTAGTACAAAGAAAAAAACAAGGATCTTACACTCCTCCTCCATAAAGGTAAAGAAGGGAAGAGAGCATTAAGATAATCCGGAATATCTTACTCTTAGAGATGCTAGAAACGTGATCAGATCATCGACACCTAGATGATTCCATCTAATCAGTCACCATAAGTTTATTCATAAAAACTAGCTTCAAAACAACGATATTATGAAGAAAACCAACGACAGAACGGTTTTGTACAACACGAGCTCGCCAAGGATTTTTACCCATGCCAAATATTTCCGCGCACGCAAGAATGAAAAGAAAGACAGGAACTGTACTCGAATGCGTTAAGCACAACAATCCACAAGATCAAAGCGCGCTGTTCTTAGTTTCTTTGCAGAAAACGACAGGAGATTCTGCTGTGACCTCAAAGACTGGATCATTCCCGTAGCATGGTGTCGAAATACTCCCCTGATATGGTTGGAACTTGTGCCAGCTAGAATATTGTGTACTTTTAATGGCTTTGGACGCAGGCCAACCAGGATCACGTCTTGACGGTGCTAAGATTGTCAAGTTTCAACACGCTAGAGTTTGGCAAAGACAAAACACGAAACAATTTTACCAATTTGATAAAATTGTGAGACGGGGACATTCACCAAAACAAACCAACCAACGAGAACATATTGATATATTTAAGGATGCTTCAACGATTCTGCCCACAACCTAGAAACGTCCAACGATTTCAAGTCAAAACTGTACATAGATTTTGTACAAATGTACATAGCCTTTTGTAGACGAAACACAGAACATTGCACATGCAGTAATTAACTTGATCATGCAATTATTGTATAGCGTAACTTAATACGACAAAAAACATATCAGAATTGATAGTGTTCAGTAATGACACACGCAGTTTCAGCCCAACGAATTGTTTCTTTCCAAAAAAGAAATGATAAACTACCTCAAAAATAAACATTTATAGTTGAAACTAAAAAGCAGAGGCATCTATACTTAGCGCTTCAGCTCCGGCGACTCTAATAAGCATTGTCACAGCAAAATGATGGCGATTTAATCATTTTCACCCAGGAAAAGTTACCAAAGATCCGAACGATATAACGTAAATTGTACATATAGGACCTCAATGTGTTTGTTTATATTGTATTTGTATAGTAAAATGCAAATCAAGGTGTATGATATGGAAGATGAGTGCACAACGTGACATTCTTTTTTATGTACAGTGTAATTATAACAACGTACGTGTATTGTAATAAATTGTACAAAGGGGAAAATACAGAATTCATGTTTCTAATAAAACTTTAACATGAAAAATTGTTTATTTCGTTTCGGAGAAACCTCTTCGTTGCGCAATTCGGATTAGTGAAAACACATGCCCTGCATGAACTGGGAAAGGAAATATCCACTAGGAACACCGTAGATTCTCATTGGTCACGTCCAAGTACTCGTCAACTTTATTGGTCAAACCGAAGAGATCGTGAGCTGTGATTGGTTCGATTTCAAGCACACTTGAAACCTTAATCTTATCTTATTTAGACAAGCTCCAAAAGGACAATGGAAACGCCGCATCAAGTTATCAATACCGAATTTTAAAGTGTAATTAAGGACAAAAATAACTGCTTGACACAACAAGAATGATCACAGATCAACACAGGGTTTGACATCATTCGCTCTTGTATTCCTGTAGGCGTTTCTCAGGCATCTACATTTCTCTTCTGCTTTCGTAAGTTTGGCCGCCCAACTCCAAACCAAAACCAGGAGTATACTTTGGTAAAAAGCTTTAACTATACAACATTGCGAAATACCACATCTTTTTGAGTAAACTTAAGAAAAATTAAAATCGAATTCCACGTTTACAATGAAACAATCGAATAAAGAAAATGTAGCGTGAATCCGGCATGGAAATTCAGTCTTATGAAAACCAAATCAAGAATTGCAAATTTTGCCAAAACATCTAAGCAGTTGCCGGATAAAACACTTCATCAATGGTTGATGTATTTTGCATTACAAATTGGACAACGAAAAACTGGACGAGCTTTAAATAAGCTCGAGGGATTCCATTTAATATAACACTTGTCGTACTAGTAGCTTGAATAAAAAATCTCAAAGAATTATAATCAATACTGACAAATACTTCTGACAACTTCATTATGCGACAAAAGCAAGAATTATATGAGGCTTAGGAAATATTACAGGCTTTTGGTTTTATGCAAGTGAAAGTAAATGCAAAAACTACACAAAGAGCTATCCACTGGAAGCTACAGATGAGTTTAAAGGCATTGCACCTATAGGTGAAACATATGATTATAAAAAAGAAATATCATGCCAGTTACTGTAAATGAATGACAAAAAGACAAAGTACTTCACGGCAACAAAGAATGCTGTTGACAACGAAAGTAATTAAAAGTAATGAGATCACGAACACTTGGACCCAGGAGCAACTTAAGCACAGCCGAGCAATACGTGTGTAACTTTGTTGTAGTGGCTTAACTTTTAAAAAAGTTACGTAAGCCAATATACAATGCAAAGCTCTCGGAAGAGAAACAATATATTAACCTACTAGACATTTCGAGGCAAGAAATACGTTGTGCTTTGTGTGTAAATACGCCGTTTTTTGAACTTTTTTCATTTCTTTTCGGCAAATACTACTTCTCTCATTTTAGTCAAGATTATACGACCTCACTTTTCAACCTATTCTTATCAACGCAAACACGTTTTGTCTATTATCAATAGTATTACCATACATCAACTGACATTTTCGTCTGTCTGCTGGCCATAAGCCATCATTTGTGTCATTTAAACTACTTACTATCCTTGATAAGCTCACCGTTGACAAAGTGTCGAAATACAATAGAAAACATTGTTGTTGCGTATTGTTCTGAAAAGCTCCGTGAGTCGTCAGTTTTACTTGACAATTTACAAACTTACAATATCTCGATCGTAACGACCAGCGAAGGTAACGCTTAGAAAGTTAAAACTGCAATCATTGACTAGTTCAGGTCGATGCGCAAAGTGTCTTACCGGTTAGACTAGCGGCAAATACGATCATCGTGTCTTTAGCTCATTATTTTCGTGCAAAATTTCGACGAACGTGATTTCGAAAAGTGCTTGTGTTATCTAGAGTGTAACCAGGGTGCTGACATTGAATGACCGCAAATTTTTTCAAATGTTGTGAGAGTATTATTAAGCATATTAGCACACCATAGAATCCATATAAAGTGAAACTTTAAGTTTGTTAGCACATCTGTCAATTTCTTGTTGGCAAAGTTGATAGTGCGCATGCACCGTGTAAAACTCATGTAACTGAGTTAAAGCTCTTTTCTCGCCGTTGAGCAAATATTTGCACAAAAAAGTCATTTTCAGGTCATAGAAACATGTTTTAAAAATTTCAAAATTTTACCTGCCCTCACTTTACGAAAATTTTTCGAAAAAGGGTATAGTTGGCCAAACTGTCGTACACTTGCCCCAGACATTCAAAATCTACGTATTTACACAAAGAATCCTACCTGTATACGAGCGACACATTATTGAAGATAATTTTTCCTTCACTTGGCCAAGATAACGGAGGCTAAATGTACAGAAAAAGAATGTAACTACACAAAAAGCAAGCAAACAAGCAAATAAACCAACAAACAAACTGCAAACAAAACAGCAGGCTCACATTTGCAAGTCCAGTATCTTCACGAGGAACGCCGCTGATATACTGCATCGCTCTCTCAACGCTCACCATTTGTTTTTCAGTTTCAGTAAATGAGGTCACGAGACCCGAGAGTTGATTCGTGATTGTAAGAGCATAAGAAATGGCGAGACCAACAAGACCTGCCAGACGTATACAAAGAAATCCAAATATCGCTGCTATAAATGAAATTACAGTAACCACGAAAATCAAAGTGGAAGTGGAAGCACTCTAGTTACCAGGATCAACGGAGCCAAAGTGATGTTCTAAAACAGCTATAAACGACACGCAGGTAACCATAGCAACACCGAGCAATTGAAGATGTAGACTCAGCCACTGTGAAGCTGCTAGCCCTGGAAAAAAACACGAGAGCTTAGAACTCTAACTTCTGAATATGTAAGCCAAGGTTCTCTAGTTACCAGAAAAGTTCGCGCGCTGACTCAGTTCCAATCTCCTTTCATTCTCGGCCAAGAATCGCGGCGAAGCCCTGAACGCACGAATGGTCGCTAAGCCACTCAAAGTTTCCGAGAAATGCGCGTAGACTGGTGAGAGACTGACAGCCATAAGACGTTTAACTTCTCTGAAAGATAAGCAAAATAGTTTCAAGGGTTGTTTTGTGGTTTTATCCCTGGTTAATTCGGCTCATACCTCGATGTTTTGCGGTAGTAATTCTGAATCTTGTAGTAGAGAAATGTGAGAGGAAGTAACACAACGAGAAACCAGGGCAAACCATAACACGTGATACATATGGTGCCAGCGACACCAAACGACTGAGCCAAGAATATATTCATCATGAACGGCAAAGAGTCATCGATGGAATACTACATGTCAGAAAAAAAAACTACATAGTAGACAAGATACTTCTACTTGTTCTAACTGTTCTTCCAAGAGATCCAGTCAGAATCATCTCTTACTCATCTAGAGTTACTACCGAAGAAAACCTAAACTAAAATAACAATATTTGTTCTGGACAGATCTATTTAGTTCCTAACTGTTCTCCCCCGAGATTCAGTAAGAGTCATCTCGTATTGCTCTAGTGTTACTATATACAGGAAGAAACCTAACATCTAAACTAATTCGTACACTTACTGTATCAGAAGAGAATCTGTTAACAATTCTACCAATCTGAAAAAAAAATCATCTTCAATCAACAAACAAATACACAATAATTTCTCTTTATAATGAATTTAAATTTCGTACCGGCGTGACATCAAAGAATGATACAGGTGCCCCTAGAATACTTTTCAAAATTTTCTCATGAATGACTTGTGCTGCCTTTACGCCACCAAAGGCGAAAAGAAACGCTCGGAAAAACGTGAATACCTAAAGAAAAACACGCACACAATCAAAACTTCACCGGATAGTTGTAGTTTACAAAAGACATTGCACAACAAGATTTGTAAATCTATAATCTCTCGTATTTCTCAAACTACAAGTACTCTTTTCACAACGAGACACGGGAAAGCTCTGGCCATTCCACGCACCGTGTTTGCAAGAGCTATTCCTCCATAAACAACAAGGTAAAAAGTTAAGCTTCCTTTTTTTATATCAAGATGTACAGCATCAACACCGCTTGGGTAGCTGGGTGTACGAGAGGAGTCCACGTGATCTGATGAAGCCGTGTGATTGGTGGATTGTTTATCATGTGAGATCCAGTACGCCAGCCACCAGTCGCTGATGTTTCGAGAAGCTAGGAGGAGGAAGAGATAAAATTGTAAAGACTTTAGTTTATATTAATAAAAGTTGGAAACCTAGTCGACTGTTTCAACAGAAGTAATGCATCTAGCTTTACCTTGCATTAAAAATAAAGATAGGAAAATGCTGCAAGTGAGACATAGGCCAGCGGCACGCCAGTATGAACGATATACGTCATATTTCACTACACCAATGTCCTTCTCTTCCTCCTCAACCAAACCTGGCTCCTTGGAATTCTCTTCAACATCCTCCTCATCTTTCGCCTCTTCGTTCAGGTTCTCTGTAGAGAACAACAAAGACAAATACACTTCTGTGACTTAGTTCTCGTTCTCTCCTGCAGTATCACTGAATCAATAACAGACGACTGGTATTGAATCTCTGAGAAGAATAGTTTAGAACTGATAGAATTATCCTGTAGGAATATAGTTAGTTTAGTTTAGGTTTCCTCCTGTAGTAACACGGAATCATTAAGAGAGATGACTCTTACTGGATCTCAAGGAAACACAACAGGTAGCGCTATCCAGTAAAAATAAAACTTGTTTTTGGTACACATTCATTCACCCACCAGTTTCTTTTATATTCTTGATCACAATATCCTCCTTCAATACTTGACTAGGAAGACCAACCCGCACCACACGGCCGAGCTCCATGGCAACGATCACGTCAGCGTCATGCAAGTATTTCCAATGATGCGTGCAAAGGATGACGGTCTTGTGTTTCAATATACCCATGATGCAATGCGTAAAGATATGAGAAGCCACGTGGTTATCGACAGCAGCCAAGGGATCGTCGAGAAGATAGATTTCCTTGTCCTTGCGAGAGAATTCGGACAGTGAGAACGCAGGCACAGTGAAAACAACTGTTTTCATAAACAGATGCCACGTTTTACTGTGATATCAATTACATAATATTGCTGTTAAACTATAAATTATAGTCGTTGAAAAGAATTTGTTTCTACCTGGTACACAGCTCTTGCAAGTGAAATCCTTGCTTTCTGTCCTCCGCTTAAAGTGACACCATTTTCCCCGACTTCCGTCTGATCATTCGCAGGAAGTATTTTCAAATCCTTTGAAGAATATAAACATACACTTGAACACAGGAATGGAAATGTCTTTTACCAGCAAGAACTACAAGGAGCTGTCGTTTTCTACGCCAGTTTGCACGAAGCAGGGAGTGTTTCAAGAGAACAACGACAAACACGACAAACCTCTTCGAGGGCGCAAGCTTTCAACACTGCCTTATATCTGTGGATGTCAAATGTCTTTCCAAACAGAATATTCTCTCTTACGGTCGCATGTTGAATCCAGGATTCCTGAAAATTTAGTTCAGGTTTCAATGTTTTTCTCAACTCATCCTACACAGGTCCTTTTCAAGTTTACTAGCATTGCATGACCAGTTGCCATCGCTAGATTCACTGCTGATTTGAGTTCACAATCGCTTTATTTCAATATTTAATGCTCTACGTACCTGACTAGCGAGTCCAAATCCATCTTCTAAGTTCGCCACATAAACCTGAGCAAAACAAACAGTCAAGTGAAACAATGTGATTGAGAAGTGCGAACGATGAAAAAAATCAAGTACCTTTCCGCGTGTTCTGTCCATGTCAGCGGTGATTGCCGAGAGAAGAGAACTTTTGCCACAACCCACGTGACCAATGACACCAATCAGTTGACCCTGATATACAGAGAAAAACCTTCCTGAACTGCAGTTTATGCCATAAACATTATACCCACTACAATGGAACCCTCAAACAGCAACATCAGAGAAACAGAGGCAAATATTTGACTTTATATTAGAGAGACGTCCGTATTAGAGAGGTGTCCACACTAGTTAGAAAACATGCCATACCTTAAAAAGAGATAAGTTGATGTCCCTTAAATTCTGAGTATGGCTGCTGATCTCTGACGAATCATCTACAGTCTTTGCACAATTTTTTTCACGTTTCATCAAATTCTCCTCATGATCATCGTTTTCAATGGAAGTCTCATCTTTTTCCATGTCATAATTTCTCCAAGTAAAATCTCCATTTTCTATCACCAGCATTGCGTCCGAGTCTTTTTCATTCGTGTTCGAACAGTAAAAATCCTGCCAATCCCGTTCTTCCAGTATTAAAAACCTGTTTACCCGGTTTACTGAGACCCAGGCTTCAACCAAACCATTGAGAACCCACGGAAAGACGTTGAGAGGAAATATTAACATGTTGAATAAAGCTATACTTGTAAATACCTAGGAAAAAAATAATGTTGGGTCATAAAACAAGGGCAAATATCAACAGGCATTATATGGCAGGAAACGGCAACTAATTTAAGTAGCTTACACCTTCCTCATTACAGCAAGCATACCAAACCTATACTCAATTGTTTACATGTTTTTAATTGCCATCATTTGCTCATGATAATTGCAAATTGATCACCAAATGAAACTCAGTTATACTTCATTATCAAAAAGATGCAATGCTACTATGTAAAAATTTCTTGAAAGCGTTCTTTACCTTAGCGGCAGTCAAAGTGTTCCCCAATAATACGTAGGTGCAAAACGTAAGAATTGAAATAAGCACTGGAGTTGTGGCCCAGAAGTAAACACACAATGCATCCAAATACTTCATGCCTTTTAAGTTCTTCAATTCTTCAGATCTAGAAAACAATACAACAAAACAATGTTTCCTAATTCCAAGAGTTACTTTGATAAATAACATTTTCTGGGATTCAGTGGAGTAAAGTAGTGAATGAGTCAACAAAAATTGCAATGCACAATCACCTAATGTCATGAAGTTTTGAAGAAAACATTTTTTCCCAAGCATAAAATTTGATCACTCGAATGCCATAGAGAATTTCGCTCATTGCCTGCAGATAAAAAAAAAATGAAAAACTTTAACTACTATACTACCTCACTTAATATAGTCTTAATCTTGCTTTGTATCTCATTCAACAAACCTTTACTCTGCAGTCTTTCTTTTCCATCATACTTTCTGAATATTTTCTGATTTTTACCGCAAGACATTTATTAACAGGAATGAGAAGAATTGTAAAACATAATCCAGCGAGAAATGACAAACCAACCTGGGAATTCGGAGTTTAAACAGTCAGCAGTTCATTTGAGAAAGTAAATTGTGTTGAGCAGCCAACAAATGATACCTGTTGATTTAAAAGATACAGTGAGACTGCAACCTGGAATGGTAGACTCCAAAATTGATGAAAACTTTGACAAAAATTCACAATACGATCTGTGTCTGTGCTCATGAAGTTGACAACCTGAAAATCATTTGGACAATTTTTATGCCGGTTATAGTTCTACTTTGCAATGAATTCTCAATCCTTCATACTTCTCCTGTTGAAAATGAGCAAAGACCAGTTGATTTAACAGCAAGAGTCTTATGATACACAGAAGTTACAACTGCAGCACGTATTTGAAGACCAATTTTATTCACCTAGATGTAAATAAAAATACGTCTATGTAGCTACATCAAGAAATGAACTCTTGCTTAACAAAATACTCACTTGGTAGCCATAATGCGCTGATATGAAAGAACCAATCAGAGTTGATGCAAACAGCCCAATAGCATAATAATATCCGTGCTTCATTGGCTCCTATATATCAAAGTTTATCAAACTTTAAAATTGGGATTGTATACCTTTCGGCAGTTCTGACTGCTTTGTCTGTGCATCTATCCCACTTCACTTGTACCTAGACATTGGCTATACTTACGTTTTTGTTTTCCATGAACGACACTAATGCATGTAAGAGTAGTGGCCCAGCAAATCCAAGACAATCACCAAAGAATTTCAAAACACCAACAGAATAATACCGCACACCAAATGCTTTATGAAGAGCTTTCAAAAGTAGATACTTTTTAACAACATTCCTTTCTTGATTGCCAACCTGCTTGTCAAGTAGAGACGTTTGTAAAGCCAACAGTATCCTTTGAAATGAATCCGAAATCATCTTGGTCAACAGTGATGTTGGAAGAACAAACAGATCCTCTGGAACTTTAATCTTGCCTTCAAGCCCTTTCTTCATCAGTCTATAAACCCAATAAAATGTTCCTTGTGACAAGAAACTTGAATTCTCATCAACTTTACTCAAATCTTCCGATGAGTTTTGTTTGGAGAGGTCGCTGTAATAAACACGGACATCTTCAGATCCTAAAAGTTTGTCAGATTCACTGGCTTCTGATTGAATTCCTTCATGTAACCGATGATTCACAAAGATGCGTGGAATCCATTTAACCCTCAGAAACACAGAAATAGCAATGACTAACGCTTGGAGAAAAAACCGTAAAATAGTGCCATAATTTTCAACTCTATGACGGCTATCGTTCATATTTTCTGAGTCAAGCCGAATTATTACTGAGGAGAGCTCAATAATTGTAGTTCCCCAAGATAAAATGAGCAAGATACAAAATATGGGCACAGGTCGATGCTTTAGACGCATATAAACGACATTAGTAAACCAAGCCAAAGCAATGAAACCTTGAGACATAAAGTAAGATGGAGGATTGTATGTTTGAAGATGAGCACCAGTGCATGCTATCTGAGTAATGTTGACTAAAACAACAACGGTACACAGCAACTGGTTCACTTGGATCACTTGATGAAGCAGAGATGTCAGGTTAAAGTTCCTTGGATATTTTGCAATGTGGAAGATATTCACAGCCACTAAAATAGCATGGATAGGACATACAAGACATAGTTGAAGAAGACATGATGAGAAATGCTTGTCTTCAAGCAGGTTCAAACTTGAGTTCACGCCACAGACTTTCTGGATGTCCATTCATAATCCTGTCAAAAACACCCTGAAAATTCGCAAGTTTTCGCCGTTTGTAAAATTTCCGCAAATAAAACAAAAGATCTGCAATCAGTTACCGTCAAAATTTCCTGCAATGCAGCCAGATATAAAAAATAACTTCTCTGCGTTTAAAATAACCCTAATTTTATGTACGAAACCTGAAAAGCATCTTCTTCGCCGCCATCTTTAATTTCGGCACGGGGGCTACTTCATGTTATATCGAGCATAAATTTGGCGCTTTTCAATCCAAAAAACTTTTTTCCCATCAATTAAAATAGATCTAAGACCTTCACGGGATACAAAAAGACGATTTGGTTAGAAAGACAATGTAAAAACTTTTTCCGACACTTAAAAACAGAATTTTTAAGAAATTAATCTACGCATGCGCAGTGTTTGCCTCTTCACAATACTTTATGTAAGCCTTGGGTACATCCTTACAAAATTGTATTTTTGAGTGATGAATTGTAGTAGGGACGCGTGTGGCGTAAAACATTGGCATTGTCTGACTGTAGTTAAGAATAAGAAAGCATAAGTATCAGAGCTTGTTCCTCTATAAAATGGATCCAAAACTACTGAAAGAACACGCTAGTTTTAAGAAAAGAAGCCTAGCTACGCCATCGGTAGAATCACGAAAATCTAAAGACAAAAAATCGAGTAAAGATGACTCGAACAAGAAGAGCCAAAAGAGATCATTCAGTACCAGTTTCCCTCAGCCCAAAAAGAATAATAATAACTTTGATTATAAAACAGTCACTCTTCGTTCGAAAAATCGTTTTGCGGTGCTTGCCAGTATCGTCGATGAAATGAAGAAACGACATCTGATCGGCGAGTTCGATCCACTATCGCTTGATGAAATATTGGACCATATCAAGTACACGGACATTGACCCAAACGATAAAAGCTGGTTAGCGAACCAGGCTTTGAAAGATAGCAATAAATTGACGTGCAAGGCAGGGAAGTTTGCATTTAAGCCGGTATTTAATATGAAAAATAAGAAGCAGTTTTTAGATGTTCTGCAACGACATTACAATGAAGGTTCAGGGGGGGTGTTGTATGATGACGTCGAAGAGAGCCTGCCTTCTGCCGAGAGGATTGTCAGGAGCACTACTGGAAGAGGTCTGGTACTGACTGTCACCAGATCAACAGACAAGAAGGTCGTCTTGTTTCATAATGATGAACAGCATTCATTGGAAGTCGACGAGAAATTTAAAGAGCTGTGGCGGCACTCGAGCGTCGAGGGAATGGGTGAGGGGGACATTGAAAAGTACTTGGTGAATCACGGCATTAGCGCAATGAAAGATACTGCGCTACGGAAGACTTTGGCTGCAGCTCAAAAGAAGAAACCCATTCGAAAAAAGAAGCAGTTTAAAGTTCAAAATGTGCATTTAGATCAAGGACTTCTGAAAGATTTCAATACTCAAAAATGAATCCCTTAGAGAATTGAAGTTTTGTCAGAAATGCACTCTTTCAGATTATACATATGTTCTGTGACATATCTCGTGGCCTGCAAGCATTCCCCTCCTGTTTAAAAGGCCGGCCAAAATAGCGAGATCACATGACTCATTAATTTTGTAAGATGGAAAGCTTATAATTATCATTCATTCCTTAAAATTCCATATTTTCTTTAAATTAAATAATACATCTGCTATTCTTCTGTACATTGTGTATACTTACAGTAAATATATTGTTTTTAGAGCTGAGATACTGACATATGTATGGTTGCCCGACTGGCTGGTAGATTTTATATGATTTTTCTTGTTTGCACGAAAATGAATTTAAGTCTTATACTTTTGGCAGACTTTGGGGAGTAGCCTAGGTTGTGACATTCGACTGCTATTAAGCCATCGATGAATGTCGTTTAAAGTAAAATTATGAGGCAGCCCTAGGGCTAGGTGTTTAAACTTTGCCCTAAAGCTGTTCATATTCGAACAAGTCGCGCCTATAATAATGATAAACGTACTACATTCATCGCAAATATAACTTAATAATTTATCTACTATTGCGGTATCGTTTATAGGATGCGCAGGTTAATTTACTTCGTTTTTGCCAGTGACTGTTGCTGTTTAAATTTTTTCAGTACGCAACTGTCGTTATCTTTTAGACAGGGTTCTTTATCATTAAACTTTCTGCATTCGTAATATTCGTCACGACAGGCAAGCTAAAAGGAAACAGAAATAACAGTTACCACTTACAATCAAAGAGGACGGAAAGTTTGGTTCAGTTGGTAGCTACTCTTCCCTTTATGACTAAAGTCTTGACTGAATATGTGCACTGGATAGATAATTCTGTTCAAACAGCATGTATACTACTCCAGCTAAACTGTACGCGCCTTAAAGAATACTAACAATGGAATACTTTTTGGTCAAACGCTCACTTGAATGAAAGCGTGCGAATGTCGTGTTTTCAACTCTTTACACTGACAAACGCAGTAATTGAAAAGAAAGTTTATAGAAAACGATGTAAAACAGTTTCGCGCAAATTGTGCATATATAGGAAGGAACCTCGAAAAAGAATTGAAACTTACAAATATTGTTGTTTGACCACTATTTCCTCGTCTTTCTACATTCCGAGATCGACTTGTGCCATCCACCCATCGTCGGACAATATTGTTTTTCCATCTCGATTCAGAACTGCAGCACGTTAAGACCAGACTAGCCACGAGTAGAAACAGACAAGTTAACTTCATTTTGTACTACTCTTTCGGGTTGATTCCTCTGTAATCTTCACAACTTCAAGCCAATGAGTTTTGCAAGCGTGAATTATCTGGAAAATCAGAACACGAGTGATTCTCTTAAATACTCACGGCCCCGCATGATGATAGGAGTGGGCGGAATACTCAAGTAAGAGTGATTTCCTTCAATATATGACAAGACGACTTAGCTCAAACAAACCCTTTCACATTAATACAAACTATTACGACATGTTTAGCCTACGATTTATTAAAATAACTTTTCCGTGTAGTAAATTTGTTTGCAAAGCCAGCTTCGTTCGTACTGGCATCTGTTTTTTTAAACACAAATTCATAGGATGTGTTTAATTTCAGACGCGTGTTCAATTAGACTAGAGAAATTAACGGTTATTAAAATCCAAAACACAATTAATTTCCTCTGCGCAAAACAAACTTTTGTAGCAACCAGATTTCATTCAATTGCTAGTTTTTAATGAATACTGCACAGTATAGCGTCTATCATACTGTGAAAACAATTCAGTATAGGCAGGGATGAAACCGTTTCATCCTCTCAATTACAGTAGCGAAGTTTTGTCGTAATTTGCCTTGATGCCAAGGCAATAACCCACGATTTGACTTTGAGAAGTAGTGGGCACTAAGTCTGAAGATATGAAATATGACGAGATATAATGCTAAAACAAGCGTTTTCACATCTTAAAGTTGGCTAGAGCATTTGATTAATTAATGTATGACAACTGGGATTCTATAGTATTCGCTGAGAGTTTGACATTTCTTTAAAAAATATTTGAAACGTTTTGCATGAAGTTTTCTTCGCCATTCAATGATCATTTTCGAAGCGATTCTTTTACATTCTCTTTCATATTTTGGCCTTGGTCTTCAAGCTCTCTTATTCGTGTTGTATCCAAAATGAATCATCTCTTGTATAATTTGATTAAAAGTGTATAATCCTGCGTCCCCATTTCATAGCTTGTGCGTATAAGTTAGTGTTATATAATAATTTATTGCATGAAAAAAAATCTCTAGTTTGGTGAGGAAAAAATAGACAACTTACACATTATGTGAAAGGGAGAGACGTTACTTTGCAATACTTGCTACTTTTTGAACATCCAAGAAAATAACATCAAATCTTGTCAGATGCGAGAAATTTTTGAGGACACCTGCATAGTGTTTAATTACCTCAAAGAAACCCGTTCTCACAGCTTATTTTCGCAGCCTAGATATACTTATTAAACACAGTTCATCCGATTACAATTCACGGAAAGATTAATTTCCTAATGCATGTGTTCGAAGCCCAAACTTTAATGTTAGCTAAGTTTGTACTCAAATGAATTTTTTGCGAAAAACATTGTTGATCTTTGTTTTAGTTTCTGTGTACAATGAGGATTTTCAAAGTTTACATTTCGTATTAAAAAATTAAAAACTGCATGTTCAAACAAAATGATACAAACATAGCCGTGTCTCATACGAATAGATATATCGAGTCACTTACAAATTAACGTTAAGGTTTTGATTTACTTTGCTGTGAAGTTGTTACACCTTGCACGCTAATTAGACGCATTTTCTTTAAAATGCATTAAAACTGTTCAATATTTTATGCTATAGAAATATGAAAAGCCAGCTCCTCCTATCATAAAGCATAATTATCTGCGCCATGGAGTTCAGGAGACCCGGCAATTTGAAACTGAGTCAGTACTAATAGCATTTTGTATTTTGATTATACTGAGTGGTACATACAGCATATTATACAAGGCCCCTGCTTAGTATTACTCATTTGTTACTATGTGGGCTCAGCCAAGTATTACACTTGCAACCCCCGCACAATACACTGAGCCAGATTATCGGTCAGCAAAATTATATTTATCTATTTATGTCATACTGATGCTGTATGAAAACCGCTCTGGAAAATCACATGAAGATTTCATGCAAGATTTCAGCCTCGAGGTTTGGAGCAAAAGCACGTCTCCACTGCGGAGAAATGATAAATTATTGTAGGTTTTTATCGCCAATTTAGCTGAAGAGCCAAGACGTTTTATATAGTTGAGCAGAATATAAAAGCCCCCACGCTAGTTTTAGCATCATGTGTTCTTTCTACTTTCAGCGTGACCATGTTTCGTCGTATCACATAATTATGGCACTTTTCTCCGCTTTGGGTTTTTTGTGCACGTACTGTACACTTACGTGAAACGTTTTAAGTCGACATAAAAATTGATTTATAAACAACCGCACGAAGTGGAAAGTAAAGAATTTAGTGCTCTGAATTAATGCTCATCCACCTGTTAAAAGATGTCTGAAAAATACAAACTTTTGACGATTTTAAACTTTTACGTGCGCAATAGAACGCAACAGTACAATGCGGCCATAGTTCATTTTGCCACCCACTACTGCTTCATCACCCTGCACTCGCATTTCCGAGATTTTTCCGTTGACGTTAAAGGGGCTATGCTGTTACCTAGCAAAAATTCCGCCTGCTGAAGAGCTATTTCGATTAAAAATTGAAAGTTTAATGATGCAATCCCACCTAGCGATTTGTAGAGATATATATAGCTGTAAAATTCTGCTCATTTTTTTTAGAAAAATTGAACGTTTTTTGCAACAGCTCAAAAATAGCAACACTTATTTATAGCACAAGAAATTCTCCATCAAAATTATTTGGCAACTACTCCGAGTAACAGCTTTTAAGAGTAGCACCTTGTTGAGCAAAAGGTTCAAAGGTTTGCAAGATTAGCTAATTTGCGTAAGTCAACTAATTTATACCCTTACGTAAACATACCAATTAAAAAAATCGTATCTCCTCTGCAGATCAATGTTAACAATTACCATGTCTATGTT
The DNA here is from genome assembly GCA_025400095.1 of Phenganax marumi. Classification (NCBI taxonomy): domain Eukaryota; kingdom Metazoa; phylum Cnidaria; class Anthozoa; order Malacalcyonacea; family Clavulariidae; genus Phenganax; species Phenganax marumi. The sequence continues at coordinate 23,555 of JAODVM010355156.1, forward strand.
TCATATTTGAGGAATGTTTCATGACAGTTTTATGAAAGAGTGAACATTTGATAAGTGCTTGAATTACATTAATATTGTCTTCGTTTATTAATTTTTTGATTTTATCTATCTATTTGTCGTAACTCTAAGTCAATTAATCAAACCAAAAATGCACATAACCTGATTATGTAAGATGAGCATTGCAAGCTTCTGCACTACTTGGTATAAACGTTTCTAACATTTTGTGTTTTTTTCTAAGTTAACGCTTAATTACCCGGGCGATTTTTGCTACGAGATTTTCTCCTTTTCGAGTATGAGATTGTGTAGGTCCACTGATGAGTGCATTGGCGAAACAGTTGGATCAAGCACATTCGCCAGATAACCACTCTATCATATCATTCAACTTGACAAAATCGCCTGTGCAAACGCGGGCCTTTACTGAATAAGTTTTTTTGCGCACACTAGCTTATTAGCCGTGGTAGAAACACCATGCTTTTTATAATATCCTATTGCTGACTTTTTCTGCACGTTCAGATGCTCACCTGCTTAAATATTTAATGTAATTGAAACAATTAGTCTCTTCTACATCCGCGATCATACATTCATTATGACCATATCGATGCACTTTTGAATCGCCTCCTTCACACGTAACCAAATTTTTCCAGTTACAATCGGTGCGAATAGGTGTGCACGTGGACTCAGTACTTAAATTCTCACCTCAACTGCCCTTTGTACGACCTTTCTAATTCTGGTTTAAATCTATCAACACTCCGAAATCATTTCATTCAAGAGATTAGTTCAGTTCCCACGGGTGGTAGCTATCTATATTCCGAAGAGTACTTCACATATCTTATTCATCCGTATCGAAACTCATATCGTGAAGTGCACCGCTATTATCCTTATTAACTTTCATTCTTTTCGCATAGTTGGATGTTGTTTTGGTCTGTCCGTAGACTTGTTTTCAAAAACTCTTTTTTTATACAGTCTATAATATAAATCTTAGTTTCTCCAAATTGTTAAAGATTATGAAAGCAATAGAACTAAATGAATGAAGTTAAAAGGTGGAAAGAATTTATCCACGACGTCGGTCAACGCCCAGTTTGCCGTAAAAATTTTCATTCGATGAACTCATTGATGACAACAATATGACCTAACTAATGTTGACCGAAATTTTTGCGTGATTTGAAAAGATTATGAGGAAATCATAATTATTCTCTTTAGTTTAAACTGCTGTCTTTTGAAGGCTGAGAGAAATCATGATTGCATGCAACGCAGTTCCGACCGTTTCGAAACCGGACTCTACTCATTATATAATAACGGTGCTTACAAGATTTTCTCCTGGGAAAAGATGCGAAGTTCTTCGGTCGGAAGTTCGCTAATTGATTCAAGAATTAAATTATTCTTCTTCAAGGACATGAAATTCACTCGCCGCCATTTCGAGCATGTGACGAAGATATGGAGATGAGGAATGAAAAGTAAAGATACTATTGATGCCAGATATCTATAGATAATAACCCCTTCAAATACGATTAGTTACAATGCACCCCAGTGCGCTCCCGGTTTTATGGTTAACTTTGCATAACGGCACACGCTTTTATTCGCCTAAGATTAACGGATCAACACCCAGGTTCGTAATCTTTTCACGCTTGATGTGTATTCGGAAAGATTTTAACGTTAAAAGAATAACAGCTTAGAAACTTAGATTTGTCGCCGCGATCTTTCTGCGCTTTCCTGTCGATCTCAAACGAGATTAAATGAACACGCCTTGAAAAGTTTTCAAGACGCAAAATATTTCTCTACGCAGTTTTGCCGAGTTACAACTCAGCAGCTCCTTAATTTAATAGGTACAGGAAAATATGTGGCGTGGACTAATTAAGTTTTCCTTTCCAGACATACTTCACAGTAATTCACCTTACAGACCTAACAGGTTTTAAGCCTAGTTCTCATAATATGTCCACAGATAGTAACCCGGTGCTCTAGCTTGGTACGTTTGTTGTGTAACTATCAAAGGAAAGTTTTAAACCGTAAAATTTCCGTAGAAGTCGATCTTTACAGCTGTACGTACTAATTCAAAAAGGAATAGAGAATGTTTTGAGCAAAAACAGCTCTGGAGTGATACGATCAATGCTTTGGGCTTCATATACATCCACTTAATTAGGACAAATTCAATTAGGCAATCAGACGGAAAGAGATTTTCTCTGGTTGTATCTAGTGTTTATTTGACCTTGTTAAAGATGTAACCATGTTTTTACTTATTTTGACAACAACTATGATTAACGATTTCGCTCGTCAAGTGCTGTTTGGCCACCTGAAAATCTGATTTTCAAAACGACTCATCATTCGATTAAATCGTCTGATAATGTTCTTTTCTACTTGTTAAATCGTTTATCCATCACACCATGCGCAGGCAAGGAAAAGATGACCTGGAATCCTGACAAAGTCCAAACATGGGCAAAACATGAAACTGTCGTGACGAATCATGAAGGTACAAAATGCGACAAATATGTTGTTTTGGGTTCAGAAAGTTTCCAACAAAACTACTTTGATCAACTCATAGTTCCATCTTTTCCTGTTTTTATTGATAATGATAAAAATACCATTCATTGGATAAAAAACGATCGTACTTGCCAACGACGTAGAAATTAGCCGTGCATGTTATAAACTGGAGAACACATCAAACAAGAATTGTAGTCAAAACTTCTAGATTTCCACGACAATGAAAAAAATAGGAAATAGGGTTTCGACACTCGTGAAAAACGCAAAGAATTGAAAAACTTCAATTTGGCAGGGGTGACGCACAAAATTCACCAACTGTTACGACTGGTGGTGATAGATGAACAGACAATATAACTTAAACAATAATGGAACAAAAAGGTATAATAGGATCACAAGTAACACGATAAAATCAATAGCAAATGTTGAGCGATCTGTTGTTAACTGATTGCGCACTTGAAACGATGAAATAGCCTTGCGTTAATTAACAAGTTGATGAAATGATAATGTCTGTTTAAAGACCTATATCATCGATTGAATTGACTATTATACGCTTATAGTCTGTCTGGTTTACAAAGTTTGAAGTAAGGCATATGGTTTAAGATACAGTGAATTACGAAACTGTATAATTTATTGAAAACACAACGGTTCGACAATCACAGTGCCTTTTGGCTAGTTTTAAAAAAGAGGAACAAGCGTGCGCGCGCGCACGCATAAAAACAGCATCATTTACGATTACGGTGCATTATCTGTGGTGTAAAGTGTAAAAGGGACGCGTGTTTTAAAAGAAACTCAACGAAGCCCTCAAAAATGTACTTAATCGGCCATGGAGTCACGAAAGCCAGCTTACTTGTCATCACTCCAGGCTAATCTCTATAAACATTGTAACAGAGTTCAAAAAGTGTATCAAGTCTCTGTTTATCCAAGAGACTACGCCATGACATGAATAATAACAGAAGTGAATTGTGCGGTACAGCGATATTTATCTTACGTAACGCCAATCAAAACAGTTCTTCTGTTTCATTTTCGTAAAAAAAACCATTTTGAGAAAGAACGGCTTATCTTTCAAGAATACCGGGTGGTACCACCATTAATGACCCGAGAGTTTGACCGCAACCGGGGAGCGAAACTTTACCGCTTTGTTCTATAGCACTGATTTCCAAACAGTATGACTTCAAACTGTACACACTGAAAATAAGATTGATTTTGGAAGAGTGTAGTCGCGCAGTTTGTCTAAACCCAGCTGCGCCCAAACACATCCCATTTCGTATCAACCATGAATAAAGAAAAGACCTTTCGTTTTGCACCCAAAATATGCATTTAACATACATTACTAACGTTATTTTAACATTCACTACGTTATTTTATTCTATGTTTTCTATATCTCTATATTTCAAATATTTAAATATTACTAAATTTACTTACTAGCTATGGAAGACCCCGAGCTCAGTCCGGTGCGCGCTGGTTCCAAAGGGTGAGTGCCTTCAACACGTTCACGCGTTTGTTGTGACTGCGCGCAGATTTATAGAAGAGAGGCGCGTGCGCAAAACACTTGAAGCGTTTCAGGAATTTGCATATAATGCGTCATATTTCAATGCTGCCATTGCTCTTTACGTCACTAAAATTCGATGTGTGAGTTGATGATACCTCGTGTTTCAACTAGACGACAGAATAGTTCGTTTATATTTACATGGAGACTAATTGGAGCTTGAAACAAATATAAAAGGCGTGGAAAAAATTGTAGACCGTCATACGAATTAGAATGAATGGAACCTGTTGGGGTTAGACAGCTTTTGAATCGCGCATGCGTAAAAAGTAAAGGGCTTGGGACAAAAACTTGTGATCGTGCGACTAATTCAATACTATCTTAATATACAGCTTTTTGGTATCTACTTTTTGTGCGCAAGGGTTTGTTTTGACTTGCGTAATGTTGTTTGTTATGCTTTTTATGTTTTGGAACGCAATCGTTATCAAACTACTCTCCTTCATTGTTTATTCTCTGGTTTCTCTGCCCTGACACTGAGTGCACTCAATATCATGGGTACTTTTCCCCCGGAAGATATCTTTTAGCGACGTACAGCTGGTAGAATTGAGCCGGAATATCCTTGAGGTCCACTCAAAGCAAACAAAGTGCTAAAGGAGTAGAGCAAAGAAAAACCGATGGTGCAGAAAATGAATACCCCGCACTGTATAAACAAAATGATTTTTTCTACAACCATGAGCACCGAGGGTCTAAGGCGCCAAGTGTGGAAGATGCACCTTGCACTACAGATATCCACACGTGACCTGTGCATGCTTGGCACGTGATTGCTTCCGAGCTCTGTAATTTCTATGTCAACCCTCAGCAGGATGAATAACATAGTTCACAGGCAATCCTATCACAAGCGCCATGATACGAGATTCCAACGACCAAAACTCCGAGTTTCCAACCGAGCGAAGTGATATATGTATAGTTGTTGAGACACCACATGTAAACAATGCTATGGTAATGATTGCTAGGATATGCCAACAATAACAAACTTAGTCGCAGTTACTAACACGATCAAGGCAAGGACTAAACCAATCATAATTAATTACCCTGACCGCGTTCTCAATTAGAATCTGAAAGAAACGTCGACAATTCTATGTCAAATTTTACTCACGTTTAATCCTGACTCGGATGTGCGCGATGAAGACGTCGTGTTTTTCAAGTCTTCAGGGTCACACCACCTAGGGCTCATACCTTCAGTGCTTTCAACCAATGCCAAATATTGAAACCATAAACTGTTGCCTGAACCGCTTTGTTGCAATAGGGTAGGCATGGATTTTATCTGGAAAAGAAAACAGATGAATTGATCAAAAGAGAAAATGTGACCATGCTACACACTGTAAATTAGAATAGAAGCCTCGATTTTGGTTTAACCCAGTAGAAAGAAAGAAATAATCAGAATAATGTTGTCTCTACTAAGGTCAATTATTCAGGGTGTCGATCACTTTACGAAAATTTTTCGGAAAAGACTATAGTCTACTAAATAGTCCCAAATTTGCCCTAGACATTCAAAATCGATATGTTTGCCCAAAAAATTCATTTTCAGACTCTACGTGCAAATCTCTCCTACAAAAGTTTTAAACTAAAGTAGTTGTCTAATTCTTATAAATCAGAATGTTGCAAGTTGCAACGCTCTTGAAGTACTCGCCTAATATGAAGTACTTCATCGATGTTTAGTTAGACGAGCCTGCGACGAAACCTGCCGCTGCCCACTATTTGTTCATTGTCAAAAAAGATTCGCAAACAAAGTCGTATATTTTTTTCAATTTCTAACAAATATTTACAGTTTTTCCATGAATCTGTAAGGCGTTTGTCAACTGTGTCGTAATGGGGCTGAATAGTTCAACGATGCTGGAAGATGAAGACATAAATCAGATTAAGAAGGAAACAGGATGTACGTGTTGCGGTTCTTCGGGGACATTTGTCAATAAAATTTAATATTTTTACTATTTTAAAGTTTCAGAAAAACAGATCAAGAGGCTGTATATTAGATTTCTACATCTCGATTCTAGAGGGTGTGGAACGCTTAGGTAATCAGATCTGAGCTAACATAATTTCTTATGTTTGTGAACCAAGTGTTTACGTTGTTTAATTAATTAATGTACGTTGTATAGTTCAGATTGTATTTTGATCTGTTATGTAGTCGAGACGATTTTGGAAGAATACCCGAGCTAGCCATAAATCCATTGAGTGAAAGAATTATTGATGCATTTTACTTTAATTGCAATGAGAATGAGTGAGTACAAACAGGAAAACAAACAGACTAACTGAAAGACAAACAAGCAATCAAGCAAACTTAGGTGGAGATTTAAAACATTGCATTGCATGTGTTGTAGCGAACAAGAGGGATGCAACTTTCGAGAGTTCATGAAAACATTGGCACACTTTCGTCAGGTGTCAAAGAAAGGACACAACCCGTTAAACTCCGAAGAGGAAAAACTAAGATGTACGTATGAAAATGCTCAAAGATCATGCCACCAGATTTGTAGTTCTTTCAAAAAGTTTGAATATCAACCCATATTGTATGGATTGCCTCTAATGCTAATGGTTTAATAATCTTTAGTTATATTCAGTATTTATGACATTGATAAGGATGGAAACATCACCAAAACAGACTTGTTGCAGGTATTCAAAAAACTTCAATTTAACTTTTCTCCGAATTACTTTGTGAAGTTGATATATGATATATTTAATCACTATGGTTTATCAGTTTAGTATATCGAACATGTTTACTTTTTGTAAAGAAATATATGATGAAACATTGATGTTCTACTCTGTTAAGATTCTTGAAATGATGGTCGGCAAAAACATTGGAAAGGAAAGATTGGAAATGATCGCTGGAAGAACTATCAAAGATGCAGACGAGGATATCGATGATGCCATAGATTTTGAAGAGTTCAAAAAGGTAGAAGGTGTTCAATCTTGTTAGGTCTAGACCAGTGCAGGACCCCATATTTTTTTTGCAGTTGTAATATGTATTTTTAGCTCAGTATTTCATCAAGTCTTCTCTGATAAAGTTTTTTGTCAGGTCATGGCGAAGGAAGAAATTGAAGCGAAAATGACTGTACGATTTTTAAACTAACTTTGAAAGAAACCTGGTCTTAACCAGGTTCTAAAAACTGGCCTGTATAGCACAATTTATTTCAATAATCTCTGTAAAAATTACAATACATGCATTTGCAGTAGAATGCATGTTACAGCAATAAATATTACAAATATACTGTACAAAAATATAATGGAACACACTAGATTAAATTTAGATCTTAATCAAGACTTTGTTTCTATGGTTAATATTTAACAAACAGCATAAATAACATAACATGGTTACTTTGTAATTTGTATACAGAAAGCACTGTAAACAAAATGAAAATGCTTGTTATAAAATGAAAAGTTATGTTCACTTCAATGTTGAAGTATTTTTTAATTTTTGTTTTACATGATTTAACCACAACATACATGTAGAGAGGGTCTTAGTGTGTATTTCTAGTGAGGGAGTAAACTATTTTGTTTGATATCCTAACAATACTCTTACTCTACCTTATATATCACCTACCTTCCACTGGCGTCCAAGAATTGTGCCGAACAAAGTACTGAGAGGTCCCCCAACCTGGCATGTATTAAATCACTTAGGTTAGCCCGAAGCCTTTACTGTTTTGAATTGCGAGAAACAATCTATCCTGTAGCTTCTCCTTGGAAGGGTAATCAGGCAACATGAGTTGATTGAAACATGTAAGAGCGGTTGGCAATTTTTCTGAATCATCACCATGTCTCAAGATTTCAAACGCAACATTCGACAAGCCTGGGAGTGGGACACGATCACTTCCGGTGACAAACGAGAGCAAAGATTTCTTGTCTGCATCGCACAAGTCTTGTACAATCTCCCAGAATGCAACAATAGTAGGGTGTGTTTTTGTGTAACCATTTTTATATGTGCTTGCTTCCTTGATAGAAGTAAAGTCAATCTGTGGACTACCACATATCAATAATTCAAGTTCTTCCCAGTGAAATAGTCCCAAGCAAGTCATGTCGCACACCTTGAAATAAACAGATTTATTCAGCTGATACCTTTATTAGCTGTCACCCTAGCAGACTGATAATAATGTCACCTGAAGTATGAGCAGTGCTTTCATTTCAGCCCATCAAAGATGCTTCAGGGTGCACAAATTTGCATAAACACGCACGAACAATAAAGATAAAACATGTTTTCTTGGATTCAGCAATTCAATGTTCTTGTTACCTTGTGAAAGCCACATGATAATGCCTCAAACTGTCGTGCAATACTTGTGTTCAGCAGATATTCAACATAAAGTTGGACAAACTCTTCTCTGTTCTCTTTTGTGACCGCTATATGTTCACCATTTTCTTTTAAACTCACCACAAAAACCTCGTCAAAAACTGTATGAGAAATCTACAGAAAAAAGCGGAATATTTACACTGGATAGTTCGATCAGTTCTAAACTATTCTTCCTAGAGATCCAGTGAGAGCCATCTCTCATTGATCAAGTGTTACTATAGGAGGAAACCTAAACTAAATTAACTATATATATATACTAGATAGTTTTATCTTTTTCAAACTGTTCTTGCTCGAGATCCAGTAAGTTATCTTTCATTGATCTAGTCCTACTACAGAGGGAAACCTAAACTAAACCATAACTGAGTATTCTCCTGTTCCTTCACTTAATATTGTTACCTGAAAGGTGTAGCAAAACGTGTCTTCAACATCTCCATCATACTCCAACAAAGACCTCAAGCTTCTTGCTAATGCTGGATCCACCTCTGCGATGTCACTCAGCAGAGCATCGCCCCCTTGTAATTTCTTGTAAATGACTTGTGGGAAATGAAGATCCAAGATTATCCCATTATATATAGCAATGCCCAATAACATCCCCACCAGTTCAAACAAGAGATCAGATTCCAGTGAGTTGGAGTTTATCCACATCAACTGGACTTCCTCCAAATACATGAACATCCCATAGTCTGAAATACATCAAAATCCTATTTAACAAATCTGACTGTTCAGTTTAGGTTTCCTCCTACAGTAACACTAAATCAATAATGAGATGACTCTAATTACCGGATCTCTAGGATAAACAGTTTAGAACTCAAAAAACTATCCAGTGTAAGTGGATAGCATTGGGGCAACACTAAATCAATATGAGATGATTCTCACTGGATATCAGGGTAGAACAAACAGAGAATGAGAAAATGTGAGATAAACTCACCAGGTTGGATGATGTCATTGATTATAATATGAAAGAACTCTTTCTGAAGACCACCTAGATCCAGTCCCTGCTCACCTCCACCAATGTATCTGATCTTCAAAGCTTTCTTGAGATCATTCTCCTGAATGAGAAATCTGTCAAAGTCGAAATTTTGATTTTTACCTAATACTAAGATGGGACATCATGATGCAAATGCCTGACAATAAAAGCAGTTTCTCAACTCACTGCAGGCCCCTCTCAATCCTTGAATAATCATAATCCTCATTGTTCATTTAGCAACCATTCATATGGCATTGTAAATCTGAAATGTGTGCCTACTTCAAAATGAACACTGTTTTTCAGTACCTTTTGTTTAAGTTGTAGCAACGTATCTTCAATGAGATGATCACGTCGCACTTCTAGGACAAGAAAAGGATTCATCGCTGACTTGAGTTGGTCTTCAATCTCTATTTCATCATCTTCATAAGCTTTCTTTGCTTGCTGCACCTGAGTTTGGTACACAATGGCATCACGATAACGAAAACCCATCTGCAACATCGTGTGAATACGCATGAAACGAACCTAAAAGCAACCGAGAATTTTGACAATATCCTGCATATTATTAGTATATTTACACTGGATAAAGTTCCACTAGTTCTAGAATCCTCTTCGTAGAGGTCAAGTACGTGTCTCTAAGAAAGACGGGTGAATATAGGCAATCTGTGTGGTATATGAGGTGAATATACATGGCGAATATATACAATATAGCTCATAGCTCAAGTGTAGACAATATGTAGTTTACCTTTGAAGCTGGTTCCAAAATAAAGGGGAAATCCAAAATAGTCATACTGGACAGATCATCAGAAGATCTGAAACAAAAAAAAGGCATCAGAGGGACAAATATAAAGTTCTGACAAAAGATGCCATTTTACAGAACTTTGTTAATCTTAGTCTGACAGCACATGACTTTACTTGCTAAAAGTATACTTTAATTCATATTTTAATAAAGCTACACAAACTTTTCACAAAATCACCTGCATGAATTTTCGGATATCATTCTCCATTTCTTGTATTCTGTTTTGTAGTCCAGCCTATGTGAGAGTTCAGTGTTGTAGAACTCGCTAGCAAGAACCAATGGCCCAGTTTTCTGTCCTGACATAACATTTGCTTTGTGAAGAGTCTCTAACGTGATGCATATTCTAATGATATGAGCCTCTGAACACTGGTTCACATGCATTTGGGAGCTCAGCAAATTTTGAACAACCTGTGTGACAAACAAAGAAAAAGTTATGTTATGTATAATGAACGTAAAAGGTGTATCTCGTTGAGCAGTATTGAAAAACAGCAAATGGTGGTTAACTTACAGTTATCACAAGGAAACAACAATAATTCTGTTCAAAACATGTGTAAAAGTGTTGTAGAATAGTTACATAAGTGATGTTTTATCCTGTACCTCTAGAATCCTTTGAAAATTCCCACAATCATAGTCTGCAAGAGTCTCCACCAAAGAATTCCTCGTTTCATGTTCCTGGTTAGCAATAACGTTGCAAATCATTTGTAGCAGCTCTCCACTTCTTTGCACCAGTGGATTCTCCAACAGAACGACTATTTGGAAGACCTCAGAAGGCTTAAGCTTCTGGATTGTCTTCATAAGGATCTCAGCAGTGTTTTGAAGTGCTTGACAGAATATTTCCTTTGGTTGAAGATTCATCAATAACTTGTAAGCACTTCTGACAGCATTAATGTCATGTTCTGAGCTTTGTAGCTTGCTTGATGTTGACACTTGCAAGAAACTAGCATTGAGAGCTTCTGGGTTTGAGAAAACTGTCCGAATTGTGTTGACGAGGAATGACCAATCCCCACATTGTTGATAATTCTTGACAGAAGTCTCCAACATGGGCAGTGTTAAATGCGTTAGAGAGAGTTCCTTGAGGTTACTACATGACATTTCTAACACACATTCATCCTCAAATTCTTCCAGACTAGCTTCACCAACATTAATACTTTCAATGTCTGCTTGGAAGTCAAGCAAAGTAGGTGATTTCACTTTATCACACAAAACTGCTCTTTTGGTAAAATCCAAAGTAGTTTTATTTCCATGTTGTTTAAAGACAGTTCTTTGATGCCTCTCTCCTAACCAGCTATCACTTAACTTTAACAAGTTTTCACTGCCTGATAAAGCAATGACTCGTCTAAGATCTCTTAACGAACTAGATTTCAACTTTTTGCTTGGCTCTGATGCACGTTCGTTTGAGAATAGAAATTTAAATGGAGAACAGCTAAAAAACATGTGCAAGAAGGATACAGGTTCACCTGTTGATGACGCTTGTTTATACTCGTTGGCCGACAAGATCCGTCTTTGCTCGTTAGTTAATGAGGACGATTCTCGGTCGTCAGTTAATGATAAAATACCAAGTGGTACCTGCGGAACTTCTTTACAAAAATATTCTTTTCTAAGAGTAGCTAGCTCAATACTTACAAAGCTAGCTTGTCGCAAGTTCAGTTTTCTGCTTGAAGTATTCGATGCACAGAATTTGTTCCAGCAACCTGAGTTGCCACAACCAACAGTTAGCTGTTCGAAATATCGTTTTACAACAACCTCAAAGCTTTGTTTTGCTACGTTACTTTCGGAGCCAGTGTATTCGTAGCTTCTTTGAGGCAAAGCAACTTGTACCGACAGATTAGAGTCAGACAAAGCCGCTAAATTACTGGCGCTTAGCGTACGACCACTTATCGTTATCTGTGCTAGACTTCCAGACCTGCTTTTAGTACCCAACAGTCGTAGATTCCCCCAAGAGTATGATTCTTCTTTACGTGGCAAACCTTGGCTGCCTCGCCTGGCCAAATTGTTGGTCTTTTTCAATGTCTCTACAGCGTTCAAGAAATGACGCTTCTGTACTACACCATTTGTGGCTGCTAAAGGAGGCTTTGAAGATAGTTTTAGTTCAGGTTCAGTCATTCTAGATGAAAGATTTCACCTCGTATAATAAGAAAGTTTTGTTGCATTTCAAATCGCTTTCCTCGTGTTTCGCATCAGAAAACTGTTGGTCCCATGCTCCCAATGGTTGCTCCACTTTGCTCCTGAACACCGCTGACATTTCTTTGACTCAATTACTAAAACCATAGACTATTAAAAAACGATGGAGTTGTCAAACAATTTAATTTCTGATTCTTGTAGTTTTGCATGGTGAAACAATAATAAGAGTATTTATTAGCTTGAGGGTACACCACGTGTATATTTATTGTTGCAATTCGCAAACCTTTCGGTCCGTTAACCCGGACAAAATGCTTCATCAGTTGCACTGATGAAGGTCCAAGTGGAAGGTCCAGTTAAACGGACCGAAAGCTGTGCTATAATAAACATACGTGGTGCACCATCAAACTAATACTCATATTTTAATGACTTCTTGATACAAGTCGATTTAGTCAATATTAATTACACCTTTACCTATATTATCAGAGAATGTATATGGTTTACAACGAACGACAACTTTTAATTTAAAACTTGCACTTACACGAACTCAGCGAGAAACCACAACATATGGTATTTGTTTGTGTCATTTTAGCGAGGAGGAGATTCTCCGATAAGAAGATGAAATAAAATCGTTATTCATGGGTTGAATGTATTAGGAGTGGGTTTTGGAGACTGACCACCTCTGATGTCAGCAAGATGCGACGTACTTCTTGATATGCGGTCGGATCCAGGCACCTTTGCTTGTTCGGAGAGATTATCACGTGACGAGGAGCGGGTTAACTGCTGGTCAGACTCACCGCTGGCTCCAGCACCCATCTTCTCCATCAATCTTTGCCCGCGGTTACTCAGAGATTTTCTCAGCCTTGTGAAAGCTTTCTCTCGTTTGTTCGTCGCTCGCTTCTCCTCTTCACGTAATGCTGCTTCGTCAGCGCTTTTGATGCCGGCACTTGATCCCACCGGACTAGAACTCCGAGGGGAATTTGTACTCGGGGAATACGTTCCCGTACCATCTGATAAAATTTGCACTACTTTGCTTTGACGTATGACGTCTAGGGCCTGGTAAACAGCAAGACAATCACCATTAAGCGTCATCGCAACTTAGTGCCAAATCACACATATAACTCTATTCCGCATACTAACATTTTTTTTCGATCTTAAAGCGCATTCTTCCAATGTTTCGGCGGCTTCGTATTTACCCTGACGTCTGTACAAGGCCCCCAAATTACGTAACGTAGTTGTCACTGTAGGGCTGTCCACTTTGGCAGCCTTGTGCCACCCACCGTACTCTCCATACGGAGCATTGTCTCCCCCCCGACCACGCTCGTCCCGACCATCTATCTCGGTACCAAACTCCCGCTCATGAGCTCGCGTTAAAACCTGGAAAGGTGAAAGTCGGGGCAGCAGTATTATCTTATACTTCAAAATGTATCCACTGGGCCTTAGATTTGAAATATACCTGTTTATATAACGTCTCAGCAGCCTTGTATTTGCCTTGTTTGAGATAAGCTGATGCCTGGAAATATGAATATCTTGTCACGAATACATTGAGTCCTGAGATAATCCCTTAAAGGAATCTTACCAAATTGTTCTTAGTTTTTGCAACATTCGGATCATCAGGGCCAAGTTTCGTCGTGTAAATCTCCAACGCTCGTTGATAATATTTCTCAACCTGAATTACGGAAAAATACAGCTTCACCACTACATTTTGTACCCTACATTTTGTTCTTACCAGAACATTGAAGGTAATTATTATTGGGAGGGAATGCAAATAAACTACTCAATTCTACAATGTCCTACACCAGCTTAACTCTCTTTATATACCTCTTCATATTTGCCCTGATTCTGACAAAGTAACGCGAGGTTATTCAACTGTTTTGCTACATCAGGATGATCTGTGCCAAGAACCTAAGAGACAAATCATTTCCAAGCTATATAAAGTATTTCCCATCAAAGAGAACTTCGCAGTATATGTAAAACCTTTTCTCGTATTTCCAACGCTCTTTTGCACAATGGTTCAGCATCCTTGTACTTTCCTCGCTTCCCATATAACACTGCCAAGTTGTTCAACGTCGCTGCGACCTAAAGCGAACATAGCCCGGCGTAATTCGTAAACCATCTACACACTCCAGATATCTTCGAGTCAATTACTCCTGGAAATATCTAGTGTTAAATTGTTATAAAAAATCATACAGCAGGATGATCCTCTCCCAAAGTCTTTTCTCTGATCGTCAAAGCATCATGAAGCAAATTAGCGGCTTCTTTATACTTGTTCTGATCCCTGAAACATACATACATACTTCGTTTGCGATAATGGTCGTGCAGTTTCAACTGCTACATATTCTAAGTCAATTAAAACGTATTTCCGACACTTGAAGCTCAGGTATAGCTTCGTTTTATGAGCATCAATGATGAATAACTCTTTTAAAATTTAAGGACAAACACTAAGAGCTAAACAAGAATGTTTATTTTACACAATAAAAATATAAAAATATATAAATTATAAAACTTTACATGTTAAAACTCTTGCATAGTTGTTATAAAAGTAATTTTGTTATACTCTACTTTTTGAAACCGACTTTACACTTTACAATAATACACTTCTGCACACACCGTATTTTACTGAACCTGTTCAAACATCTTGTTTTAGTGCACCCAATTTTTCTGCTCAACTCTGTCTAATGCCAGATAATTTTACATGTCAAGATGAAACCTTTGCATATATTAGTTGTGTCCCATTTCTCAGCAAAAGGGTAGCTAACTGAAAAACGTGAATAGTTCTTTTTAAATAACGAAGATTTCGCGAGATCACACAAAGAATTCTCACTACATCATCTGCTTGACAACAAAATCCCAGAGTGCAAGTGATCAAGCAAGCAATTCTCAATACTCTCGTCATGAAGTTCGGCACGTGACTCGCACAGTCGACTCAGTTCACTTTCCATTTCGTCCAGCCGTAATTCGGAGCTGACCACAAAGCCTGCAGGCTCATCTGAGCCGCTGGAGGACTGGTACTCAATCCGAGAGCGCACTGGCCCCATAATAAACTGCAGTATATCTTGGATAATATATCTGGGTAGTTTAACTTGCTTGTGCACAATATTGAATCTATGGCAAGAAAAAAGAACGTGTCAGCCCAGGCACTCAACAAAATCAACAATTCCACTACAAAATCATTCTTATTCGTAATGCAGACATTCAATTTCTTGCATTTTTGCAATGAAAAGAATGGAACATCCAAAATTTAGCAGACATTTTATATAAAAACAAATGCTTTCGACCAAAGTGAACGCTTAAAATTTGTGAATGCATTGAGTTATTTAATTTTATCTTTTATGAATAATTAATTCATTTCATTTATTGGACTTATGGATCAATTGCTGTTAATACATAAAATCTTCATTCAGTAAAAAGACAGTGAGCTGGGTTGACACGTTATATTTTCTGCTAAAGTGATTCTTCACTAGAATTTACAAAGTATTACAACAGACAGGTAATGTTATAGATACTAAATGATATCTTAGATAGGCAAATAGATGGTCTAAATAAATATAGCTAACTGGCAGTATGAACTGAATAGCGTAAATATTCGCAATATTTTTGTAGTCTATACAGCATACATAAAATACCCTAGACAGTTTATTTTCACAACAATCAACTATTATTTCTTATTGTGTTTTTATCAACTTTCCCTAGAAGAAGAAATTGAAGTGCCCCCAAAAAACCTATGACTTTACTAAGCAGAGTAGTTAACAGACTATTTTCCCATGAGAAAGTACAGCCCATGCTAAGAATCAGACCACAAAGCACAAAAAAAGTATAAGCCACAAAATCTAAATCACATAGAAACTCACCTGTATACTAAAGCCAAGATATTCAACATGGTCGCCACATCCGGATGATCATGCCCAGAAGTCTTTTCCAAATCTTCCAAAGCTTGTTTACACAAAGGCACCGCAACTTCATAACGACCCTAAATAGAAAGAATTATTTTATAAACAATGGCAGCCCAGAAAACTTATAAAAAACTCATGAAAACCATAGGAAGTCTAATTTATAACTGTGGTGCGGTCAGAGATATATCTGGTGTTGACATCCTTCTAATCTTGCATGTAGTTTCCAATCTGATTCACATCTCATGCTACGTAATTGAAACAAATTCTATGATATAACTATAACGTATGTACCAGTTGACAGAAATGTTCAGCAGAAAATATGATTGGAATACTATACAGGACCCTTTAGCACATGGGGGAAAAATTTGCAATGATTTGCTGTTAAACATTCAAAAAGCAGAGGGTTAAAACTCTTTTAATAAGCTTCTAAAGGATATTTTCAACATTAATTTTTAACATTTACGTAGCTCCATTAGTCGTTTCGGAATTTTCTTGGTATTTTATAGTTTATTCACAGCATACATGTTGATAATAGCTCTTTTTTGAACTGAAGTGATCTACATATATACCACTACTCTAGTTGGTCTAACTATGTCAAAACAAACCTGAGAAGCGTATTGTATAACCAAGTTATGAAGTGTCCGCAGTCTAGCAGGAATTTCATAAACTCCTGCGGTTGTTCCAGTGGATGTGGCTGAAACCTGACTCAAAGTTTCATCTGCAAAATAAAGAAAGAAATGTGCATTAATGAGATGCTTTAAAGTACACACACACACTGCTTGTCTTTTCAGGCAAAAAAATCTCACCATCAACGCCACCTTCTGACTCTTCATCTTGCGACAACTCATTGCTACTGAAGTCATTCTCGATTCCTTCATCCTGTAACAACATGGTGTGAAAAACATGAAGATAGCTCTTTATATGTGATTTCACTGACAAAACTATTTGGCATAAGATGATGCTAGCCTAGAATAACTTAGTAGAGTAACTCTGCCAACAGATTATTCTACCAACCTGAATATGTTTATCCTATGTTGAGCAACATGAAAAAACACAAAAAGAGTTTATCAGTATTTAAAAAAGAATTATTTCATTAGTATTTCACCAAAAATGGAGCATACATCGTCATATTTTTTCATGGATTGCATGAACTCCAAATGTTGTTTTTCTTCTTCCAACTGAGCAACTTTCTGTTCGCTTTCTTGAAATTTCTGCTGTGTCACAGACAGTTCCTCTCTTAGCCATGCATTCTCTTGACAAAGACGTCGAACTTGCGCCTTTAGTTTCTGTTTTTCGGCTTCTACAGTACTCAGATGACTTCCAAGTGCCATCATAACCTATTTACAAGGAAATATAAAACAAAATTTAAACCATAATTTGTTTTTTTATTCTGTTTAACACCCAACAAGTGGTTAATATGCCAAAGTCTCCCTTTGAAAATTAGCTGGGAAATTGAATCCAATTACATAAAATATTAACCTACTTATGAATAATTAAAATGAAAACGACACCCTATACTGCATCACATGACACTGTACTAAAGTTAAAATCTAACAACATTTCAAACACATGAATACCTGTGCTTCCCCAATACCCAGCTCAATTTTTTCCAGCGATGTTTTCAAAATATCCGACTTTACGTTTGCTTCGCCATCTAATGCCATTTCAAGAGGCAAATTTTTCAAAATGCCTGAGTGTTCGTTCTTTAGCGTTTCAAGACCTCGAACAACGTTCTTTGTATTGCTCAATATCTCGTCTTGAGAAAGCTTCCGATTTTCTTCGTTTTTCCCCGACATTTTTGAAACAAATTCAATAGACTATTGTTTGACTGCTCGAAATCTGTGCGCGGAAAAGCAAATCCGCAAGTAAAAATTCAGCTTTCTTGTTATTTTAAGCAAGAAGGAATGTTCTTCATGTAAATTTCCGTTCAAAGGTGGTCTAAAATATACAAAATGATGCGATAAAGTTCAAACTTCTTTTGAAGATAATTTCTGACATTTCACGAAGTGGCCATATTTAATTTATGGGCAGTACATGGGCAGTACGCTACCATCATGGATCAAAGGGGCAATGAGGGACACATTTTTCTGCTTCTCGCATGTGGTATCACGTGATAGAATGTAACCAATCAGTAACGAAGACAGTGGTTAAACATAGGTACTCACTACGTCCTTGTGAAATCGGAACGTCGCTAAATGAAAAGATTAGAGAGACTCATCAGCTCAAAGACTTAAAAGAGTTTTTGAATGACAAATTTTTTCTTTGTTTTACAACAAAACTTAAAATCTTTTTACTAATTTTTTCGACTTCACCGTGCTCACAATAATGCACATTACCTAATTTATTGGTAACTCTCCAGAAAATAATTTAAATCACATAATACTGTTTCTCAACTAAATTTTATCAAAGAATTAAATTTAGACGCGGAAGTACCGAAACCCACATTACGAATGCAAATTTTGTACCTTCATAGAATTGTCAGTTTATTCTCTAAATGTCATTAAAAAGTGGTTATCCAGAGTTTCAAATGCCTCCAAGGAAAACCTGAAGCGTGTTTTCTACTTAATGTTTTCACTCGGCGTTGACCACTTCTTTCTTCAGTCTGGCCGCCAAAGCTTTTCGTAACTCTAATTTCTTTTGTTGCTGTTCGTCAATTTCATTGGTTGCCGCTTTCTCTGCCTCAGACCCCGCAGTGACGCGGCGCGCGACTCGGGAAGACATTGGCCTTTTTGGCGCATCTTTTTCAAAACTGTTCAGATGTTTTGTTCTTTCTTGTTTTTTCAAGTTAAGTAGTTTTTCTCGTTGCATTCTCATGTACTGTGCTCTCTGCTCTATTTGGGCTTCCATTGCCCTTTTGTTTTCGCTCTGGAATAACAAGAAAGTTTTTGGACTTAAAATTGAAGTCTCATATTAAACGTCATTGGTGATTTTCTCTCATGCATTCTTGGCGATTGATGAAAAACAAGAAGACTTTCCAACGGAAAGGACTTCACTCATCAATGATTACCGATAGTCAAGTCAAAAGTACAAGTCAAATGTTCCACCCTATTAAATATTGAACTTGAGAGTTCGTTGACATCAGAGACTACAGATCACGTGGGATTCGTACCTGAGCAGTGGATGATATATTTCCAGAAGGGGTCTTCGCTTCAGCCATTGCGCTACTCAGCCAGTTCTTAGCAGCATCTGCTGGTGTTTCCACCAACGCCTGCAGTGACATGGGCGTCGTTGTTTGTCGAGAAGGCTTGGGCATTGGCTTTGATGGAGTCGGAGCTAAAATAAAGATCAGTCATACTGTGTATTGAAAAACAAAGAAAATGTTTGAACCTTTGTTGAGCTTGATCGTATGTACCATATGCAGGAACTGTTTTAATTGGTGTTTCACTTTTTCGTTTCGTGGCTCCAGCAACACTTTGAACAGATTCTGGTTGTTCACTTGGAAATATCTGAGCTTTAGGAGGTAAGGCTAGGAAAATAATAAAACATAACCATAAACTAATACACTAGAGGGTTTCCATAACAACATAAACCAAGGAGTCAATAACTTTTATATTTATTAGAATCCTCTTCCTCCAACCTGTGCATGTTTCTTCTGTTGTCTTCGGAGAGGTTTTTGTTTCAGATTTATTTGAACTTTGAATTGTCTTTGGCGAAGTAGCTGACCTGTTTTTAGGACTCTCAACATGTGGTGATTTCTCGCTGGATTTCTCAGTGGTGCCATTCGTTTCATGTTCCAAAGTCAACAACACCATTCTCTCCATGTTTTCTAGTTCATCTTCTGCCATTTGATACAACCTAACAAAATGAAATTGGCCCTTAACGAGTTTCTTAATCAGTTTACTAGGCATGTGTGTAACGAACAAGTTTTCCTGACCAATTTCTCGACGTTCATTATTTCACCTTTCACTTTCTTCCCTCGATGACAACGCCAATGTCTTTTCCATTTTTTCAATTTCTTTTCTCCGTTCTTTTTCTCTCTCGTATTCTTGTTCAGACAGTTTCATGACCTCTTTCAATAACAGTTCTTCATCATTTCTATGCCCTGATTTTGAATTTCTAGGTCTGATGTCTGCTAATTCTAATAGGAAAGTAAATACAACGAGTTTGGTCAAGCTCGAGACCATCTCTCTTTCCATTGGCTACCAGTATGAAAACGTTAGTTAGGCAAATTTTGTCATGCATATAAATTTACCTGACTCGAAAACCTTTGGTACTACACCATTTCGTTGCTGAATCATGCGCAGTGCTTGAAGTTCCAAATCTAAATTCTTTTTCACCATTATGCTTTTAAACAATTCAAAGTCTTCGCCTGCCCACACTTGCTTAAAGATGGACTACAAAATTAACATAATCATATGAAGAAGACCATTTCATCACTCCTAAGGATACGTATGTCCTTTACCCTGTCAGCAACTTTGGATTGATCTGGGCCAGTCGAGCCTGCTTCACAAGCTCTAACAAACTGTTCCTCGGTGATTCCAACATCTTTTAAATAACTTGTCAATAATTCTTCAACCTAACAATTTATACAGACCATGCAAAGATTATAAACTTTTCTGGCTTAGATAAATTATTTCTACTTGACTTATTTGACTTACCAATGACGTATATTCCTTGTGTATTTCAGTAAGAATTAATGTGTTTTCTTCACTTGTGTCAAATACTAGAAGACCCAAAATTAGCTGATTAAGATGCAAGAGTCTCTCTTGATGAGGAAATCAGGCATGACGCAGAATAAAAAAAATTTAAGGAGGTGAATACGGTTAGTTCACACTGCGTTTCGCATTGAATAATTAGCGCGTCAATTTACACTTCAACATACTATAGCTGGAGCAGATGCATTTAATTAAATTCTTTTATGCACGTATTTATGACGTCTAGCTTTCCCAAATTACACTGCTAAAGATAGATATCTCTTTTGAAAAAACTAGTTGTCATTTGCCGTACTTTTGAGCGATCTATCGTACAGAGTTTTTGGTATATAAATGCATTGCATTGAAACGTTCAACGATTCATTTACAACCTGGATAAAAATTTAAAAAATAATTTTCATGTCCATTACAGGAAACGCAATTTCTATTTTAGAGGATTATTTGAAACTTTAGCCCTTGTTAAGCTGATTAAACTGACCCTTTCCGCGCAAACATGTATACATAAGAAGCTTGTACATACCGATGCAATGTTTTTCAATAAACGATACTATCGGGATATTCCACACTGGCGATGTTAGAAAACCAACAACCCCATCAAAGACAAACTCCCAATCAGTCATTTTGCGAGTGAAATCCTTTGTTCTCTGGTGCAAAATGAATGAAAGTCGTATTTAACGAAGACACAACAAAAATCTACGTATGTCAAACAAGCTAGAAACTATTTGTAATTCGAAAAGAATGCTGGACAGCGTCATTATCACCATGACAACGGTCGCCATGTGACAGTTTGCGGAGAGCAATATGGCCGCCGTTTGAGGACCGAGAAATTTAATAATTTTAGTTTTGTGGTTTTTAAAAGATTTTTAACCTTAGGACGGCTTGGAAATGACCATGGAACTTTTAGAAGCTTCAGATATTTCTACTGTTGTAAATAAATCCGTTGAAAGCCTGCAAGAATTAGGTAAATTTGCCAAGACTAGTGTCTGACATAATTGTCAAATTGTCACCTTTTCGTTCATTTTCGTAGAACACAATGGATTACAGTTTACTTCGTTTCTTCTCCACATGCCTTAGATTTATTGAAACAGTACTCTAACTTACCTTGGCATTGTTACATGAACATTTTTGTCACATTTGAAAATGCGTGCTTAATTTCACTATAGCATTACTTGTAAGAAAGAAAAAGGACTTCGCTGGGGAAGAATACGACGCGTCAAACATTGAAGTTATTATTGAAGCATTGCACGAGATGGTTAGTGGTATAGTGTGAGAATAAATTTGTTATTCTTGTTCAAATAAATGATAAACTATATGACTGAAATCTTTTGTCAGGATCGTGATCGACTTAAACTTCATGAAACGTTGGAGTCCGAGACAATCACAGCAAGTGCTTTAAGATATAAACTACACAGGTTACCTTTGCAGGTTAAAGATGAAATTCAAGGTTACTTTATTTTTCAATTTGGTATCCTATACACTGCTAGGTACCCAAATTGCTCCCAAAACACAAGTTTGCACTTCCAATTAAGATTTTCACCATGTCAAAATAGCAGCCATCCTTGCTATTGACTTCTTTATTCTTGTATTTTCATCTTTATTTGCCAATCAGAAAGGTTAGCACATTAATAAGTTCAAGGAGAAACTTTTTTGAACTTTCAGATGCTGTACTTGCCGCTCGTGATTCCAACGAGGCAGAGATACAAAGATTAAAGGTGAAGCAAGTTTTTTCATTGCATCTTTACTCATTTAGTTGGTAAACTGTTGTGTATTCATGCTTGTAGGATAATTTGGATGGCATAAACTCGAATATTGACCAATTGGAAGCAAGAAATAAAGAGTTGCTGGGCGAGAATTCTCGACTGGAGTATGTGCATTTGATTTTGAACACGTCACGATTTTATATACACCGTTTTCCTCTTGGCATGTGTTATTGTTTTTTGTTGTTTTTCATTCTGTTGAGGATCAGTGACATTTTTTGCACTAGCTTAATTAATAGTAAGAACACAGAAAAAATAAACTAAACTGCTGTATACACTAAATAATAAATAATATAATAAATAATATTAATATATTATTATATTAATAGTAATAAATTATATTACATTAATATTAATATAACACAACAGTGTCATTAATATTTCGCAGAACTTGAAGAGATGTTTGCAGAGGACGGATGCGTGGAAGAATACTTGGCATATGACAATTCTTCAAGGTGGGAAACTTAGACGTGACTACGGGAGCATTTGTAGTATCATATAAGATAAAAAGTTCCGTTTCTATACATTAATGTTGTTTTACAAACATTTTCTATATTTTGTAGTTGTGATGACTTCAAGAAGCAAAGCTCGTTAAAAAGTCGTCAGCATATGGGTTACCCTCCGGTCACGCCGAATGCCGTTGCTACGGATACTATACTCAGTCAAATATTTGATCAACTTTGGGGAGAGGTAGGTCAATCAATTCACTCAAATCCATTTCTATAAAAGCAGAAAAGCTTGTGGGTCTTTTTTTCTAATTATTTTGATAAGACAATTGATTATAGTGTGTTTTTGATAGCATTTTCTTTTGTTTTTTGTTTCAGATTATATTATGGTTAAAAAAACTACTCAGTTTGTATTCACAGAATGTTTTACATGGTAAATATCATGTAATTGATACATTATTACTGTATTTTAGATTCTATTTGAACCAACAAAGCTGTTGTTGGAAATGAACTTAACTTGTCTTTTTGAACACCATTTTGAATAGATTTAAGCACACCGTTCTACAACAGTGTAAAAGTATCTTTATACTTTCAACAGTATGTTTGTAGAAAATTTCTCTTTTTGTAGCGAGTCTTGCGGAAAAGCAGCCGTTCATTCCGGAGTTATTGAAAGAAACTGCTCAAAGTACAGATTCAAGACCTCTTTCAAGAGATCCATTTGCTCAGTCCTATCAAGTGCGAATTTTTCGATGATAGAATCGTATTTAATATTCTTGCCAATATATCAGAAGTAAAAAAGAGTCTCCTATTGACTAGTGAAATTTTCTTGCTATAAGCGGAAAAGATTTGGGAAGTAGAACGCATGAACTGAAAAAAGGAGATTTTTTTGACAATTCATATCCACTTCTTTCTTACTGCAAGTATAATGGCTATTTTTTCTTCAAGGTTCGATTGAGGTCCGCCATTAAGCCTGTAGATGTGAATGGTCTGAATGATTTAATGACAATACGTTCTCTTCCTTTGAAGCAAAGAACAACAACACTTTAGTAAGTATTTTGGAAGCAAGTATAGCACTTTGAGCGGTTTGTATATAGATGAAAAAGACCGAATGAACTTTTTTAGCATGATTGATTTTTCACGGTTGCGAAGTATTGCAAATGTTGAAATATAGGGTACCGTCTCAACAATGCTTACAACTTTACGGCTTCTTTTGGAATGTAATAATGTCCACTACAAGATTGGTCAGTTCATTTATGTTAAATAATAGATTGATGTATAAATTCAATCCTGCGCTCAAGCTAGAGCTGCTCCCATCGGCTTATTATCATAATCGACTAATCGTTGTGAAAAAATCGATTATGTTTATAATTCAACGAAATAGGACATAGGATTGGTTTTACAACCTGCGTGTGAATTTCGAGCACGAATTTGCGAATTTTGGAAGAAGTTGGAAATATTTTGGTCTGTGGAAAGTTTTTTGAAATCATTGCGTTTTTATCATTTAATTGCAGTCTTGTCCGTATATTTTCGCCTATAGGCGTAGACTCAACATGTTGAGTCTGTGCACATAAGCTAGAATATTGCTAATCCGGACTGAAAT
>JAODVM010355157.1:0-27742 GCA_025400095.1 Phenganax marumi
CAAAAAAATGCTTTGGTTTTCCTTTGTAGAGGTGGTTATAGATACCATTGTTTGTAGGGTAAAATCGCCTGTTAGTTCGATCTGGAGGTTTACACCCCTTGAAGAGTTCACTTTTCACAAGCAACTCAAGATATCTTTCCGCTTCGCACACTGAGTGAACACCATCTCGGGCCAACCCATCTAACTTCTCCACAATCACGGGATCCAAGGGCTCTCTTATACCAGCTACCTGTAATATGTAAAATGTTATGGTGAATGAGAAGATTGTAATGGAAATCAAAAATTTTGTGACGGAAATCGAAAATTTTGTGACAATGCTAATGTGACTTTGGACTTTGTATGCATTGCGGACAAAAGCTACCAAATTTCGTAGTTTAGAAAGACATTAGTGATTAAATGTACCTAACAAGGAGGCACATTTAGAACACCAAGAAAATTTTACTCAACTTGCCAAAGCATGGGGAAACCTTTCTTTACTAGTGTCCCTCAATATTATGTGTTTACGTTATAGAAAAAAATGCTGTGATCCTGTGTTTTGTTTTAAAAATGCACCTCATTTGCAAAGGGAGGAGTTTAGATTTTTTTTAATTTGTAAGGTTGAATAGTTTTTAAGACAAGACCAAACTTTTCACTTCATAACACCCCAAGTTTGACTTTTTTGCATCGACCGAATTGTTCTTGAGTGTGATAGCCGTTGTAGTGTGTTATATTCTTCTCATTCAAAAAGGCCAACTTTTTTATGTTTGAAGACAAATACTGCCTTTCACAGTGATATGGTTCTTGTGCTCAGATGGTAGAGGAAACTGTACAATATAGTGCATTTTGATATCGCTGCCCTCAATACCATCAATCTTCAAAGCTTCAACTAGTTTCTTTGCTGCCTTTCGTTTGAAGAAGGTAGTGTCTTTGTCAACCTAAGATATAAAGTATTTGAGCATTGACTGTGGTTGATGCATCGTGTACACACATTGTAATTGCATAAATAGGCATTATTCTGTCTTTATTTTTCAATGTTTGACAAACCTTCATTTGTGGAAATTTTGCAATTTGTGTTATGAAGATTGCAGCTGGACACCCCTTCTTTTTCGACGTTTGGGCAAACAATCTTTGCTTAGAATTGTAAGTGGCCAGTATTCTGGTAATGTACAAACAATAAGTGCTTAACAAAATGAACGGTTCTACATTAGCTAATGTGCGATCGTTCAAACTTGACCATCATATGCACATGTAGTGCAAAGTGCACACAATCACCAGTAAGTAGTAGCTATAGTTTGATGACTGTAGTGGTGAAGTTGATGAAGACGCATGCCAAATGGAAAACAAAACTGACAATTTGTATCTGCTAATTCAGTACCTGGCCCTGTTGATTTTTCGCCTTATTGTGTAGTTTCGCTTTTTCATTTTTATATTTTCCTTGGTGGCACCACAACACTTTCTCTCTGACATGCACAAAAGGTATTCCATCAAGGTACTCCAGTAAACTTTTAGCTTGTCTCTTCTAACACCTGTACATTAGGCATTAATGATAGTATTTTTTTAAAACTTGTATTAAGCAAAAAAGTTCTAGTGTTCTTGTATAGAGTCTTATATAGAGTAACCCTTCAATTGTAGTTTAGTTAAAGGTTTTATAATAAGATTCAAAAATAATAATATTAGAATAAACATCATGACTAATTTATCTCTTGACAACCATAATAACAGATGACAATGGAAGTAATATGCTTTAGACAAATTTTTGATATAGGAAATACAAAGGAAATCAATATCCATAACTGGAAAAGGCATACTAAAGTTAGTAAAATTTCCAACTTTAGGCGATTACAGAGACTTTTTGCAGCTTTGAGTTTGAACAGGATGGCAGGACCCATTGATTCCCCCTTTCTTGAAGGCAGTTATATATTTTGCGTGCATTCCGCAGTATGCTATTGCGCGCAGAACCTCTGTGAGCGTATATCCCAGTAAAGCTTTGTTAATTACCTTTTGATCCACAGCTCTTGTCACTGTAGTAAACAATGAACTTACTGTTCGTCTCGACCTTATATTTCTCAATGAGTGTCTTGCGTTTGACCCACACCACAGCTTGAAATTTTATCAGTAGACATAAATTCAACAAGAAATTTCCATATGCAAAACAAAATTTACGTATATTTTACACATATGGAATATGCGGGTTGGTTCACATGTAAATATATGAATATTTATAGTTTTCCCGCAAAAATTTGAAAATCACGCGATTGAGATGAAACAAAATAATATCCTTCAAAATTACATGATATGTTTGTGCAGCGCCTGTTGCCTATTTCCAAAGATATTAGCTAACTCGTTCCAGACTCCCTGCGGAAACCTTATGTTGAAGTATACTATCTAGCGATTTCCGTTTTGCTTCATCGAGTAGTTTATATAAACTTTGTTTCGTTTTTCCAGGTTTATTTTTAAGTTTGACAAATTCTTCATTTCCAGAAATGATCTTTCTTGCAATGATGAAATTTTATTTTTTAATTAATTTTTCTTCTAAATTGACTTGATTTGCCAAGTTCATAGCTTCTTCATTTGTAGAATTGTTTCTATATAAATCGATTTTTTGGGATTCTCGATTCTTAGCTCTTTTAGTTATAGGATTTTTTTTATATAAATCAATTTTCTAAAATTCATTTTGAGTTTGATTCACAGCTCCTTTTATTTATAGGATTTTTCTATATAAATCAAACTTGGGTTTTGGATTTTGAAATTAGTATTTTAAAATTTGGATTTGGGCACTATCTTGGATTTTGACTTGAATGAATATGCAATCAATTTTGCAAATCAGCCTTGCAAAAAATGCGCCAGAACCACTGTGCCAGAACCCGCCTTTAACATACTACTGCTGATGATATTGGTTAGAAACTTTTGCTCAAGCACATTGGGTTGTGAAAGAGTTGATTTTGTTCTCAATTCCTCCACGCATAGCAAGTCGTCTGGGTCCAAAAACGCGAATGAAGCTATCAGAAGCACACCAAAAGAGTATGGGCTGTTTTGTTTTGTGCTTGGCTTCTCCCAATGTTGCTAAGTCACCAACAAATAATCATGACTGTGAATTTCCACTGGCATTCATTGAACAGGAGAACAATATAACTTTATCACTAGACAATTTCACAGAAGTTGGATTGTGCCAACATTTGATTGAAAACAATGCCATGGCAGTTATTGTAAAAGATGAAATGTATCAAACAATTTGCCAAGTATGAACTGAGAAGGAAATGGGTACACTCTGTCGACTGCATGATGGTGATTCACTTTTCGTGACAACAGGTTCCAACACAAAACTGATAGAAGTTGAGAAAACCAGCACTGATCTCTGTGGATTTGTACAGGTATAATATCTTCAGTTTGTATGATTTTCAGTCAGTTATTACATTTCTGTATATTTAGGATGTCATTTCTTAGTAAATGGGCAAGCTTTGTGTGAGCATTGTATACAATTTTTAATAGTTTGAACATATTTAAGATCAACTATTTAGTTCTTGCCCCTTGAAAAAATAGGTAAAAATTTCCTAGCAGATATGTATCCACAAATTTCAGTAGGTCAAGGTGGTTTTGATGCTCGATTTAACACTACAATCGTGAAACCTAAAACTTTGACTCATAAAGAAGTTCCTATGAGGACGCACTGACCAGATCAAATCTACAGGATCTTGATGAGATGTATAATACAATTTATCAACACCACAATTGAGATGAAGTTGACATAAAATACAGCTTAGACAATGAAGCCATAGCAGTATTTGATGACAAGCAAGTTTGTCTAAGACTAAACTCAAATTGGCAGTCAGGAAATTTGACCACAGAAGCAACGAAAGAATCCCACCATATTCTACAATGGTCCGTGATTTTGTATGTTCTCTTTCATTACACAAGGAGAGTCGTTTTTTGAGCATATAGTCCAGTTAGCAGGAGAATTCTAAAGAGATATTTGAGGTATGCTGTCAAACTGAACAAGTACTTTCCAAGCATAAATTATGTTGACTTCAAAAGCATTAATAAATATCTATATATTACCTAGCATTAGAAAGGCACAGTCGATAATTCAGAGAAAAGAAAACGAGAACAACTTCTGCTGAGGTATGAGAAAGTGTGAAAATCTTACAAGCAGATTCTTGGGGAAACGTGTAAAGAATGGATCTACCATAGTATTATTAACAGAGATCCCAGCTAAGGTTAAGGAAGCAGCCGTGTGCAAATACAGTATTTTGATGGAAGACCACAGAAAGTCATTCTATAAAAATAACATGGACAAATTGGAAAAAGTGTGGCAAAAGTTCAAAGACAACAATTCAGTCGCAGCTGAAATTTTAAGCGCGGAAGGTTTTTCAGATACTGACTTGTATTAAAACGTTGGCTGGGATAAGTTTGATTTACTTATAAACAAATGAACAGTTAAAGAAAAAGACAAGTGTTTTGTATAGGTCACAAAGTATTGTCCCCTGGAAAAGTTCAAGAACTTCCATATCGTTTAGAAGTCTCCCACTTGACCCTTCAGTCATACGTTTTAATAGCATGGAGCATTGTTCGATTGTATACTATAAATTCTTATTGTGCACCAGAGCCCTGTTCAGTATCTCTTGTCAACTTTAATAGATTCGCGTGATTTTATTGAAGAAAGACATGCTAGGCGAATACAATCGCTAATAGACAGAGCTAAAAAAACAACAACTGTAACAAACGTCTATTGCACGTGTCTGCATAATTTATGCTAATATATCAACATATCAACACCTCCACTCAGACTCATCGTTGTTGTAACAATGGTAAGTCTGATTGTTCATTGTCATGCCTCAGTTTCCTAATAAGGCATTACGATGTTTCTCAACCTTGACACGGGGTAAAGGCTTAGTTAATATGTCTGCCGTCATATTGTCCATTGGAATGTAGTTGATTTCCACTTCTCCATTCTCAACTCTTTCTTTGATGAAATGTAACTTCATGTCAATATGCTTTGAGTGCTTGTGCAAAACTGGATTGTGACACATCTTGATGCACGATTGATTATCTTCTTCTATGCTGGTAGGCTCTTTCATAGGATGACCAAAATCTTTCATTAAAGCTCTAAGATAAATTGCTTCTTGAACTGCTGCAGCCATAGCTTGATATTCGGCTTCTGTAGAAGATAGGGCAACTGTCGCTTGCTTCTTTACTTCCCAACTTATAGCTGCACCATTTCCTGCAAATTTGAAATAGTAACCGGTTGTGGACTTTTGATCATCAAGATCACCGCTCCAGTCAGCATCAGCATCGCCTGTGAGCTTCAAGCTGGAGTTCTTAACGAAAGTCAGTCATAGATCAATCGTTCCCTTGAGGTATCTTAAGACACGTTTTGCTGTGTTCCAATGTAAGATACTGGGTGCCTCAAAGAATCTTGATAGTTGATTCACAACATTAAGAATGTCAGGTCGCGTTTGTTTTCCAATGTACAAAAGACATCCAACAAGACTTTGATACAACTTCTTATCGACCAATTGCTGCTCTTCGCCATTCTTGACTAACTTGAGATTGACTTCTCCTGGAATTGTAACTGGTTTACAGTCGCTCATGTTGAACTGATGTAGGACATTCTCTGTGTACTTTTGTTGATCTATAGTGATCTTGTTGTTGGATCTTAAAATTCGCATTCCCGGGAACCAGTGTGATTCTCCTTGATCATCCATTTTGAAATTCGTCTTCAACATCGACTTGATTTCATCAACTTTGTCATGTGCTCCTGCGATTATGATACCGTCCACGCATACTAGGATGTATGAATAGGTTCCGTCGTCTTCTCTGGGTACAAAAAGACAGTAGTCGTTGCAACTTCATTGGAATCCACTTTTGGTGAGTTGATTCGCCAAAGATTCGTACCAATTCTTTGCTGCTTGCTTAAGACTGTATATTGACTTGTTTAACTTGCACACAAAAGTCTGCCCATTTTCTCCTTGTTTCACAAAACCTTCACGTTGTTCTAAATAAATTTCTTCTTCAATTGGCAAGCGGAGGTACGCTGACTGTACATCCATTTGACCGAGATGTAGATCTTTCTGTATGGCAACTGCTAACAGAGTTCTGAAAGTCTCTGGTTTGCATGTAGGTGCATATGTTTCAAAGAAATCTGATCCTTCAACTTGTGTGAATCCCTTTGCTATGTATCTTGCTTTGTACTAGTCTATGTGACCATCTGACCCATATTTCACCTTGTATACCCATTTTCCTGGTAAGACATTCTTATCTTTTGAATTTTCAACAAGTGACCAAGTGTTATTATTCTCTAGCAATTTGACTTCTGCTTGCATCGCTTCTTTCCAGTGCTTAGCCTTTGTTGATTTAACGGCTTTTGTGTAG
Organism: Phenganax marumi; assembly: GCA_025400095.1. Classification (NCBI taxonomy): domain Eukaryota; kingdom Metazoa; phylum Cnidaria; class Anthozoa; order Malacalcyonacea; family Clavulariidae; genus Phenganax; species Phenganax marumi. Next base: position 6,349 of record JAODVM010355157.1, read on the forward strand.
GTTTTTGGTTCCATTTCGGTTTCTTCTCGCTGTGTTGTGTTAAAAGTATAAGAATTGCCGTATCATTCCGGTGGCCGTCTGTTTCTATTGCTCTAGGGAGTGGTGCTTCTTCCTTGTTAGTTTCAACTTGGACGTGGTTTGGTACATTAGGAACTCTTTCAAATTCCGCCACTTCATCTCTAAGTGGTTTCTGTTTGGTTTTTTTTATTAGAACACTCATTCTCAAAACCTAGGTTTGGACTCTCCAAAAATGACTCTTCTTGACTACACTCTTCTGTCTTTGAAAATGGTTCAATCTCATCCTCTTTGAAGATCACGTTGCGAGCTCTGATTATCTTTTTGTGGTAAGCTCTTGCAGTATTTACGTAGTGCTTCTGCTGTCATAGCCAATGAACTTTGCTTTCTCAGATCTGGGATCGAGTTTTCGTACATTCACTTTTCTTTTCTTTTACATAGGCGGCACAGCCAAATACTCTAAGGTGATTTCTTCTTGGTATTTTCCCAGTAAAAAGCACAAGTTTTCCTTCATTACTGTTTCCACAAGCTTTCCTTCATTACTGTTTGCGCTCACAGTGAGGTTTCGAATGTGTACAGCAGTGTCCAATGCTCTTACCCAATATTTCTTAGGCAGCTTTGCTTGTATAAGTAAACACCGTCCCATTTCTACTAAGGTGCAATTGAAGCGCTCTGCAACTCCATTTTGCTGTGGTGTTTCTGGAACTGTGAACTCTTGCTTTATCTTGGAGTCTCTGCAGAACTCTTTGAACTGGGTAGAGGTATACTCTGCTCCATTATTGGTGCATAATGGACTGGGTGTTCCTGTTTCAGCTACATATTCTTTAAACTTCTTGAGAACTCGTGACTTTCTACTCATGTATTTGACAACTGCATACTTTGTGTACTCATAGATGAATGTCACTGCATATTTCGATCCGTTTAAACTAGCCTCTTCGAAAGGACCAAGAATGTCCGAATAGACAAGTTTGAGAGCCTTCTTTGCTTTACTTTCTGTCTTCTTTGGTATTGGATGGCTTGTTTCTTTTCCCATTGCACATGTTTCACACACATCTTTGGCATCACCTTCACAACCAATGGTACGCTTAACATCAGCTGTGTTAAGGTGCCCGAGCCATTTGTGCCATAAATTGATGCTGGTACTCTGCTTTGTTTCATTACAGGTGGGTGTTTCAAGTGAGCTTTGGTAGTCGACTTTCAGGAGGAAAAGGCCATTGTTTTCTTTCAAGCTGATCTTGTGACCATCGTGTCATAACATTCTTGCTTCGTTTTCCTTGAAAAAGAATCTGTGGCCAAATTTGACTGCTTTCTTGACTGAAAGGAGGTTGACTTTACAGTTTGGGACATAAAGAACATTTCTAAGGATTAGTTTAGTTGTTTTTCCGTCTTCCAACAGAACTGCTATTGGCACATCACCAATTCCTTCCATGGCTGTGAGATTTCCTTTGGGATCTTTTATGCTCTTTTCATTTACTGTGCGTAGATTACTGAATAAGCTTCTCTGATTTATGATATGATCTGAGCAACTAGTGTCTACAATTAGATGGCTGGTCACTTCTGTGTTGCCATTTCTTTCTTGTAAAGGACTAACAAAACATACCAAATAAGATGATATTGCATGGTCATCTTTCTTGTTAGATTTTTCTGGCTTCTCTGAATTCCTACAGGCTTTTGCAAGATGTCCCTTTTTCTTGCATTTGGAGCAAGCTGCTGTGCTTCTCTTGTTGCATTGCTTTGTGAAATGACTGGAATTACCACGAACATAACAAGGTTTGGACTGTGACATCATTTTCTGATTTCGCCCTTGTTTGTTTGCTGAATACATTGCTGTTGTTTAACTTTGCTCAGCTTCTTTTCTCTGTATTTCACTATCTTCATAGTTTTGAAGGCGGGTTCTCAGTTCAGTAAAGGTCGACGCAGGATTAAAACTCTCTTGAACAAGGAAATGTTCATATTGCTCTGGAAGGCCATTAATTACCAACACATTAAACAGAGTTTCCAACATTTTCTCGCCGGCTTCCATGAGTCTAGACATAAGTTATTGAGATGAGATGAAATACTTGTGTAGTTTTTCTTCTTCTCCAAGCTGTAAACGCAAGAGTTGTCTCACTAAACTGAAAACAATGGGCTTTTCCAGGTTTGAATAACATTGTTGCAGTAAACTCCATGCTTTTGCACCATTGCCAGTTCCGTCTGGGGATAAACAGTCATGTCGAATATACATCAAGTTCTTTTTGTCTAATGCCAATGCTAGATGACACTAAACACTGTTATTTCCCTCATTAATTTCTTTGATTGCTTTGGTTTGTACCCGTACTTGAGCTTCCCATTGTCCTGTTTGTTCGGCAGTCGCATTTGCAACCAAAGGAGTGATTTCTGCTGGGATAATTTCTTTACCAAATAGCGATTTGTATATAAGCCTTTCGTTTGCAAAAACGCTGTAAGTTTTGTGCTCCAAGCTGGATAATCCTCAGCTGTGCCTGTAAAACTTAACCATTTAACTGTATGGCTGTCCATCTTCAATATGCTGGGCCCATAACCTGTTAACTTTAATAGATTCGCGTGATTTTATTGAAGAAAGACATGCTACGTGAATGCAATCGCTAATAGACAGAGCTAAAAAACAACAACTGTAACAAACATCTATTGCACGTGTCTGCATAATTTATGCTAATATATCAACATATCAACATCTCTCTTCAAACTAACCAAAAGCTTACAAGCACTTGAATTTCATTCATGGACCATTACAAGGCAAAAATTATTAGTTATTACTATACAAGATAAGACTCTGTGGTTTTAATTAATTTAAAGAGACATACTATGATTTTTATGGGAGGTGTGTAATATAGATTCAATTACAAATTATGATGACGATACTGTGTACACATGTAGTGGTGTAGATTTACTCATGTTTATTCAAGTTCTGTTCTAAATAATCATTCAAAATTAAATGGGCTCCTCCGTTTTCAGCTATTTCTACTATCTTGACAAACAAGTTCAATCTGTGCAAACATTTCCAATTAATTAGACCAAATTAACAAATTAATACAACGAGTTAGTGCCTATAGCTAATGAAATGCAAGGCATGAGTTTTACATTAAACAACAAGAGTGATAAAGTGGTGCAGCGGATGATGAAGACGACATTTCAGCAAGTGGAACTGTTTCGGCAACTTTATCTACAACAAGTTGAAGATAATATAGTAACAAAATGAAGATTTTAGAGAAAAAAGTTAGAATTTGTTTTGAATTACTTCACTTATCAACAAATGAACAATCAAAGAAAGACCCAAGCATTTTGTATATGTCACAACGTATCAGGGCCGTAGCAAGCATGTTGTAGTTGCGGGGGTGAGGGTCTAGAATTTCCAAATGATTTCTGGAAATTTCCAAATCATGGCGTTGCAAAGGGAGGTAATTCCTCTCGGAGAAAACAAAGAAAACAAAAGATGCATGAGTTATGTGGTATTGAATTGAAAGGCAATGGTGTAATAGTTTATTAAAATATTTATATATGCAGAGTTATATATATGGTTATATATTGTATATAATGTAGGCTGCTGACTGAGCAAGCGTGAAATTAGACAGTGGTGGGGAAATTGGGCGGTTATGTCCTTGAACACGCAGTCACCCCAGATGTCTGTTATATAAGGGTTATTTGGTGCACCTGTGACCTTGAAGCCAATGTGCTTGTGCGCTTTTCGATGAACGCTATGGCACAACTCGTTATGTTTCATTCTGTAGTCGAAGTCAAATGTAGCATGACAAACCAGGCATTCTACCTTGAAGCATTTCTTTTTTGGAGGCATAACTTTAAACAAAACTTGTCGAGAATCTTATTAACTGAAAATTGACTACACTGACTGCATGTGCGACCTTGCAGGGAACGAAATTGACTGAAACATCGCAGTGTCGTGTTTCAAATCCGGATGGGACATCAGAAAAGTATATCCGCGCAGGCCGAGATTTGATACATTGATAAAAGTAATATAAACTGTTATCTTGCAAACTATCTAATTCTTTACCTAAAGAGTTTTTACGCTATTCACTTTACGGTGAAATTTCTGAACGCAACTTGGCTATTTCGGAATACCTCAATTCCTAAAAAGTTGGGGGTGAACCACCCCCCAATACCAATAACCCCTTCACTATGGCCCTGCAACATATGGTTACTTAGAAAAGTTCAAGAACTTCATTCCCTTTTAGAAGACTCCTTCTTTACCTTTCAGTATCTCTCTTCAAATTAACCAAAAAGCTTACAAGCACTTGAATTTTGTTCATGGACCACTATAAGGCAAAAATTATTAGTTATTATTAAATATGATATGACTCTGTCGTTTTCATTAATTTAAAGAGATACTGTGATTTTTATGGGAGGCATGTGATATAGAGACAATAACAAATTTGGATGATAATGCTGTGTACATTTATAGTGATGTAGCTTTATTCAGCTTTATTCAAGTTTGGTTTTAAATAATCATTTAAAATTCAAAGTATTCCTCTATTTTCAGCTTTTTCTGCTATCTTGACCAATAAGATCAATCTGCACAAACTGCATGTATAGATAGACAAGTTCCCATGTTATAGAACATGTCACTGGAATTGGATATGGCTCACACGTCTAACATTCCGTAGCATAATTAAAACTTCACTAAACCTAACATCACCTAAAATGCAATCAGTACACAAACTCACGAGCATGCACAGTATAAGATAATATTTTCAATGCACATCTTTACAATCTTTAAAAGACTGCGAATATAATTAGAGAATTATGTGTATGTCATTTTCCTGTGAAAGAACTCTTGGCTTTACACAAACCATAGCTATGACCCATGTGGGAATAAAATATCATTTGTCATTTCATTTATTGACCAGAAAATATTTAAATGGCATGGCATTCATGTTATGCAAACACATTTGAAAATGAATGAAAAGATAAGACAGCTTTTCAATTTTATATACTTCATTCATAGTAATTTTACCAAACCACATATTGCTTGAAACATGCTCTCCTACGTATTCCGATTTGCTACATGTACTGGAGTCAAGTAGAACTGTATTGTACTTGATAGTTTATTACCCAGTAAAAATTGATGGAACTTGACAGTGTTTGTTTAGGTGTGTTGTCAGAGTGCCTGCACTAGTCATTTTACTATCGTTTTACTGCTTGAGGCATTTTTTTTCTAGGATTTTGACCTTATTCTTATTCAACTACACTCACAAGTGCATGTTTAAGTGACACAAACCAATATTGCTCCCTACAAAGTAACAATTTGTTCTGTAGAAACCTAGTACCTTACACATTTGCTTGTAACAACAAGTCACAAATGATTGCAACTTTCACGCTCAGGTGGCCATAAACAATAACATTTACAGCCCATAAGTTGAATAGAAAACTTCAAAAAACCCCACTAAATAAACCCTTTTCTTTCAAATGTCTTCATCATTTTTCTGCTGTTTATAAGTAAGTAATACGCAGGGGAGTAAATGTGGGGGGGTGTGGAGGTGGTCCACCTCCCCCGGAGCACTCGTCAGTTGGTCTCAAAATATGTACCGTCAGTCTCAAAAAAACGTCATGCAATATGCGCTGCCACGTAAAGACCTACTAAATATCCTGAGACCCACTGCATTCATGGCAGAATACTACATACAATGAAACAAAGTCATGCTGTAGTTTATAATTCGTATCATGAGGACTGACATCGTTCTGCACATAGTGCGGTCAACGGGTCATTTAATGAAGTGGTTTTGATCCTTTCGTGTGGTATATTTGTGTCTAGACAAACGATTTTAATGGGATTATAATATTAACGCAATGCGGTTGTGCCTGCAAAATGCAGCTGGTACAAGTTATGTTTGCGTAATGCAAGGCGACATTGTTTGAAACTGGCAACCTATTTGAAATCATCTTTCAAGTAGACTCGATTTTTTAATCTGAGACTCTGAGTTAACTTTGCTGCATAATTATTAGCTAAAACTTTCATACAAAACAATAAGTGGTATTACTTCCTGTATGACTATATTGTTTATTTGTCTGGCGTTTCATGAGACAACAAAACCCTAATACTCATTAATCATTCTTCCTAAAGTCTTTAACACGTTCTACCCATTTAAATACATAAACGGAAGAAATGTAGCATGAGTATGCCTTAACAAACATTTGTTCGGTACCTATACTAGTATTTTCTAAACCGGTTTCTGATCAAAACACCTTATTAATTAGCATAATTTGTGCGTAGGCATGAGGTATTATAACGTAGTTTGTGATACGCGCTCCCTTCCCATACTTACAAATTGTATATTCATAATTCTACATCCACATTCGATGGAGAGTATAAATGTGACATTTTTGAGATAGATTATGGATAAGCCAGATTTAAACTAGAAGTGCAAGCACGAGTGCACAGGTGAAGTATTTTAAACTTAATGGAATATTAAAATAACAGTATGAATTATGCTTGCACAATAGCCTGTATTGGCTGTATATTATTAATAAACTTTGTTACATAACAGATGCCTGTTGGAAGATGCTACAAAGTGAAATGTGCAATATGTGGATCAACATTCAATAAGGACCACACTAGCAAACACTGCCATTCTTCCCACCCCAATTACAATGTTACGACGCTGCCAACAACAGTGTGTAGAGAACCAAACCAATCGTCACTCTCAATGCTCTTTGCTTCTCATGCTGAGAGGCAGATACCGCTAACATCACAAATACTCATTGACTCTCAGGATGACCAACCATTGGAAGATCACCGTGAGGAAGCTATTGAGTTGAAAGAATGTCAATCACATGAGGAGTTGGCTGAGAATGACGAAGTTGTACAGAATGATAATGATGGCAAAATTAGTAAAGAAATTATGGAGCTTGGCAAAATCACTTGTGACTTTTTCAGATTCCAATTCTGAAAGCGCTGGCTCTGCTACAATTGTGACAGATACTGAAAGGTGGACAACGTGCCATGGAATATTACAGCATTTGACGTCAGTTACTGGGGAGTGTCAAGAACTGCTCTCAATTGCAGATAATACTGATGCTCCAAACCCAAAGCATTTGCTGGGTAACTTGGTGGATATTGTTCAGAGAATTAATTGTCAAAGTTCCTCCTTGCTTGAGCTGGCTATCAGTGAAATAAAAAAGCTTGATGTTTCTAGTGAAGGAAGCCATATGAGTTATCCTGCCGATTGTATTCCTCTGGACCATGATCCAGCAAAGAGGCCAAAAATATTGTCGGATGCAGACAGGAATTGCCCTGTAGAGCAAGGCCCATTTCAGCCAAAGCTCACTTGTTACCCAAGGAATCCAAATATAAATGATAAAAACAAACAATGCACTTTTTCATCAGAGTGGTACAAGCAATATCCATGTCTAGAATATTCTCTCCATACTCACAAAGCCTATTGTTTTGTGTGTCAGTTATTTCCTCAACATGACTCTAAGGATTCTTGGGCTAATGATGGGCAAAAAGGCATGGGACAAGATGAAGAGTGTTGGAACAAAGAAGAAAGGCAAGCTATCAGCTCACTTCAGTAGTGCGAGTCACACAGCTGCTTTACAGCAGCTTTCTCAGTTCATGGATCCAAGAGCACGCATTGATGTGATGACGGAGAAAGCCCGCCGACAAGAGATGATTAAAATTGCAGTAGGAGTTGAGCGTAACCGAGATGCAATAAAAATTTTGCTTGATATCACTCGTACATTGGCATGCCAGGGTTTGGCATTGCGAGGTTCAAGTGAGACAAACAGTAACTTTAACCAAATTGTACAGTTGCTTTCCAGACATGTTCCTATGTTCAAGCGATGGTTGGATGATGCACCTAAATGCCCTCATGCCGCTAAATACCTCTCACCATGGTCTCAAAATTAATATATCCAACTTCTTGGTGAGGATGTTTCCAACAGAGTGATGGACCTGGTAAATGAATCTGCAATGTGGAGCGTGGTTGCTGACACAGCTCCAGACGTGTCACACATAGATCAATTGGCCGTAGTGGTTTGATATGTATCCCCTGATCCCGATCTTCCAACAGAATGCCTGGTTGATATTAAGAACACCAACAACAAAACTGGAGACGGGCAAGCGCAGGCAATTATTTTGTCACTAAACAGAAGAAAACTAGATAAAGACAGTATTGCTTTCCAATCATACGACTACACATCATCTATGTCAGGTATATTATGAGGTTGTCAAGCCATGATGCAGAGCCATCTTGATTGTAATATTCCATACATTCCATGCACGGCGCATAGAGTAAATACAACAGTAGAACATAGCTGTGAGGTGAAAAACCGTGTGCACACTTTTTGATTTACTGCAACAGCTCTTCGTTTTCTGTACATCCAGCACAAAACGCTTCGACGTTTACAGGGGGAAGTTAAAACAGTCAAAGGAAGAATTAATGATGCTGTGCAATCTTTCGAAAACGCCTTGGGTGGCTCGGGAGGAATCCATTTGTGCAGTGATGAGCTCCTATGACATGATATTGGAGGCCCTAGATGTACTGTCAGACCCTAAATATGATACAACTACTCGGTCAAAAGCTGAAGCATTGCAAGATAAGATTAAGTCCTTCAACTTTTTGGTAACATTAATGTTCATGAAAAACGTAATGGGGAGACCAAGTGCTTGACCAAAGAAGTTCAAGATATCAACATGAATATTATTGACTCCATGGAAAGTTTGCAGGCAACAGTTACCACGCTTGAGCACATTCGCAATGACAGGGATGGCCTAGACAACCAGATTCTCGCAGCTAAGACAGTCGCAGAGCAAAATAACATCGATCCGGACTACGAGTTCAGCCGACATCATCGTGCACGAAAGGTGCCTCAGCGTAATGATGATCAGCCACAAACGACAGCCGACCTTGGTCTGGTTGACTATTATAGAAAAGAGTTCATTGCGGTACCCGACGCACAAATCAATGGTTTATGAGCAAACCAAGAGGCAGTGACCAACATTCTACAACCGGCCCTGACATTGCTTAAACCACCCTACAATGACCCCATCGACACTGAACAATTAAAACAGTTTTGCAACATGTTTCCAGTGTCGATGCGCCTGGATGACAATGCACTAGAGGCAGAACTGACAACTTTCCATTGCCTTCTACAGGAGAACCACCAGGATATTAAAATGGTTCGTGACTCGCTCATGTATCTGAAGTCTTATAGTAAGAAATCGTTTCCACTGATGAGACTATGTTTTAAGTTGCTTCTTACTGTTCCGGTGACATCTGCATCAGCCGAACACAGCTTTTCAAAGCTGAAGCTAGTGAAGACCGTCATGCGCCCAGTGATGAATCAGGAACGCCTCACAGAGCTATTAACACTTGCATGCGAGCGCAATCTAACAGACACAATCGATATTGATGAAATTGCTGATCATTGGTCAAAACTGACAAAGCGAGGATGATTAATAAATATATCTGTCAAGACTTAAAAATCAAATAAAATGTTTGCTCTTACAGTGCTGTTGATTTCTTATGCTTGGCGTACAATTTATCGTGAGATGCATCTTCGTAATCTTGCCATAAAAGCTGAATTCTAAGACAAAATGTGAACTCAAATTCCTGATAATGCCATTTTCGGAGACCTTGACTTGAAAAATTTCCTGGAGGAACATTCCCCCCTTACATAGCTCGTGCCCTCACACCTCGGCCCTTGAGTCAGTCTCTTTTCCCATCTACACCCCCCCCAAAAAATCGATATGTACGCCCCTGATTGGCTACACCAAATTCAACAAGGCAGCGATTAAAACCAAGGCCAAAATAATTGAAAAAGAAATTGCAAGAAGAATAATTAAATGTAATGAAAGGATTAGCTACATCAATAGCTAATGACGGAAAGAAGGCCAAGTTACTAGAGGTAGGAGAATGTGAATTGTTTGGAAGGTTTGTTGCAGAGTCCCTCAAAAAGCTTGATGAAAAAACAAGACACATAGTGCAAATCCATGTAAATAATACACTTTCACACACAAATGGGTATCCTGGGCCAAGGTAAAGCCCAAGTATTTGTTCAACGGTAAGCATACAATCAGAAACACTCACATAACACTCTGGACCATTAGACAAACAACACAGGAGTCTGACTTTATACTCAAGAACTCTAAGAAGAACTATTATGATTATATTGATTTCATAATGTATGTTTAGTTAAACACAGTTTCATATTGTATTTGTTATGGTCTTTACTTTAAAGTGGTGTTTTTAGCTAAGGGGTAAGCCAAAGCCTGGTAGGCCTGGGCAGGCCAAATACGTTATCACAAAGAGATGAAAGTGTTTCGAAGCACAGTGTAGTACAGTTGTGCAAGAAAAATGCAAATTTTACTTTGAAAGAGCTAATTCGTTTCAATGGTCGTAATCTGTCTGAAGTGTTGTTCTCTACATTCTACTGCAAAATGAAGAATGCTGGTTTCAATCACTTGCAAGCTAGAAAGGAAAGTATTCTCAGTCAGATAGATGTAGTGAATCATTTGAAATTTGTAAGGAAGTGTAGAAAACTTCTAATTGAGATGCAAGCTCTTTTCATGAACAGATTGCCTTCTATCTTGATGGAGTATCATTTGTTTTTAAAACAAGACCCATGCAAAATGCCACTGCACTGAAAGGGAAAATACAGAGAAAGAAGTCGGAAGCACTGCAACTTACAAGCAAAGGTACTGGGAAGAAAGCGATTACATCTTATGGTCGCAACTGCATATGATAAAGGAGTCATTCTTGTTCAGGAATACCACCACATGACTGGGGAGTATTCTTTGTAAATCAAACTTCTCCACTCATTTTTGATGGTGACACTGAGAACAAATGGTTCATCATGGATTAGTATCCCTCGCAGACAAGCAGGGCAGTCAAAAAAGTCATTAATAACACAAAAGCAACCTTCTTTGTGATTCCTGCGCAATCGCCTGACCTCAATCCCATTGAGACTTTATTTCATATTGCAAAAAACGACTCACACAGCAAGCTGTAAAGGAACGCATATGTCAAGAAACATGGACTGAATATAAGACCAGAGTTCATAAAACACCAATGGATGTTCCACTTTTTGTGATAAACAATCTTTTATTGAGCGTGCCGAAGTGTAGTGAATGTGTCATTGAAGCAAAAGGATTTAGAACAAAATATTAACAAGGAAGTTGTATGTATGTGAGGCTCACATATTGGTCGACACTGCGTCATTGACTTTCACTTGCAATTTTTAGGATTTCCTCAGGGAGTTGACTTACTAAAGTTCACAAGTGATTAATACACAAGTATTATGGAAACACATTAGTATCTTAGCTTCTTAGATACCTTATAACTGCCTCAAAACAGTCCACAAAATGCCATGGTCGATGCTAATTCATAAGGTTAAAACAACATATCAGTATTATTGATGTAATAAATGTCGACCAATAAAAAAGTCATTTTTAAGTCGCATATGTGTATAATATTCACTGCAAATACTTTGATTGGTACAAAGCATTAACTTCCTAAAGTCATAATTTTATAACCATGCTTTATTTAAGGTTTATTATGATTTTATGTGGTGTGAACCGAGGTGTCGACTGTGTGAGTCAACAGTTACTGGAAATACCATAGTTGTAGTTTAAACAATAACATGCTTTGAGTTTTTGTACAATGTCAGTTGTTAGCATTTTTGCATCTAAGATTTTCTAAACAGGATACACATGCTTTCATTTCTTTTTGTTCACTTTGTGGTATTTGCCTTTGTAAATGGAAGGTATGCCACTGTACGTTCATCATCTCCATGTTCACTCGATCTATACACCCACCTTTTACAAGCACCAGTGGCACATCACTTGTCACAAAGAATGGGGTATCTTCATTTATTTAATGTTTTTCATCCTCTTGAGGTGTTGTTTTAGAGGCGTCCATTTTATCTTTGAGGTATCTTATAATTACAACTAAGGCACCGGCTGTTACAGCTAATTTTAACGTTCCTTTTATCAAATTTGGTGCTCCAAGAGGTATTCCAAAAGCTTTGTTACTTAGTATTGAGGCACCGGCGAGCACTGCAATGAGTGCAGCTGCACCACCAGCTTGTTCCATCTATTCTTTCTTTTCACTGTCTGATGGAATCATTTATTTATAAACATTTTTTCTTTTATCAGTATTTGCTTGAGGGTACACCATGTATATATTTATTATTGCAAAGCTTTCGGTTTGTTAGCCCGGACCTTCATTGATGAAGGTCCGGGCTAACGGATCGAAAGCTTTGCAATAATAAATATATACATGGTGCACCCTCAAACGAATAATGATAATGTTCTTTTCACCATGCTAAACTACAAGAATCTTATTGTTTCTTTTCTTAATCAAACAAGTTTCTAATGATCCACCTAACGATGGATCAGGTCTAATGGTAGATCAGGTGCTTCAGACTTTTCTTGAATGGGTTCTACTCCTTCATCATATTCAGTCTTTAATTTTTGTTCGAAACAGGGTGTAGGCCATTTCAACTCCTAGTATATAAGTAATAACAACAATGATCCAATGATTCCAAGCTTTATCAGAGGATGTTATATTTTCTTCAGCAAGTCTTAATCTTTTTGCTTCTTTTTCTCTTTTTGATATGGCGGTGAGTTTCTTACCTGCTTCTACTTTTTTAGGGTCTTTTACTTTTTTTTGCATCATAATTGATTGGCGTTTGTTCTTGTGAGGTATCTGTCATTTATTTATAAATGATTTTTAAGTAAATCCAAGAGTGACTGTAAATTGACTCAAATTTTAGCCAAGTTGATTTTAAGCAGTTTTGAGATTGTCATGAACCTTAGTAAAGTAGAAATCAAGATCACCTATAATTTACTGTAAATTGACTCAAATTTTGACGAAGCTGACTTTGAGCAGTCATTGATGAAACCTTTGGTTTTTCAACCGTTTCCACAGAAATGGTTAACCAAGATTCGTTTCCATAATTTTTATCCTTTTTTTCCACTCTAAAGTAAATGAGAAACATTTCAACGTTATCAATGTTGGGTGTGTAGTCTTTGAGGAGAAACACTTCATTCAATGTATAAATTTGCATTTTGTTGAAGAGTTTTCTTCTAGGACACAACTCGATTATTTTAAAATCTATGTATTCAGTGGTATGGTCTTTTTTATAAATAAATATAGAATATTTTAAATGTGGAATCGTTATTTGATCATCATTGTGAAACGTACGTGTTAATAACTTTAGTTTTATCATTGTACTCCCCTGGAAGATAAATACAAGAATTGCGTATCCTTGGATTCCATAGGGGGTTAAAAAACCACTATGTGATAATTGGAGGTATGAGAAATTAAAAATATAAGAGTTTCTTTTTGGAATATTTATTTCAGATTTTAGTTCAGATTTAATTTCAGGTTTCAATTCAGATTTAATTTCTGGCTTCAACTCTGTCTTTATGTCTGATTTTAACTCTGGTTTCAACTCTGTCTTCATGTCTGATTTTGTTTTTGTTTTGTCTTTAGGTTTTTCATATCCACAATACTATGCCATTTATTTGTAACGTTCTTCAAACGTGGTTTGCTTCATAATACAAATATTGCAATAATCATCCCAAACACTGTTGCAGCGCTGACAGTCATAAAAGAATATGTTGGAGTTTGTTTATACCTACTTAGTGCCTGGCTTTTGCTTATTTTAGGTTCAAGTTTGTACTTGTTTTTATTTGTGGCTTTCACCTTTATTTAGAGTTTGTTCATAGTTTTTGCCTATTTTTGGTTTGGTCTTTTCAACTGAGGTGTAGTTGAGCTTGTCATTTTTTCCAAATTTCATATCTGCTGTGGCCATGGGTAAAACGTTATTATAGCCTTTGATTGAATGTTCTAGAATAATCATATTGGAGGGGATCAAAATCACACCAGGACTAGCCACTAAATTTAGAACCACGTTTGTATTCATGATGGCAGTTCTCATGTTGAAAATGGTCACTGTGGGATCATCCTGTATAATGGTGTCTTGAACTAGGTTATAAAAAACATCCTGAGTTTGAGACGATTTTGCACCTTGGTTAACAATGCTCCATCACGTTTTTGCTTGCGCTCATTCCAATTACAAGACTACAGAGAAGCCTCCCAAAATAGAATAAAACCAAGACTCGATCGCTTGCTGTAGTAGTCTTTGCCCAATAGTTGTTAAGCCATCAGAATTTTTCTTTATAAAAAGTTTCCAGTCATCTTCAGATTGATTAACAATATTGTCCATTTCTTGATACTTAATTCCTAAAATCCCCATGCTTCTATTATGTCTAGGGAAAACATAGTGAACGTTTCTAATTTTGGATCTGTCGTGCACTTTATAGAAATAACTCAAGGCTTCTCGAGTATAGTAGAGTTTATTGACCCAAATTTTTTTGGTAGGAATATGCACTTGTACGAGCTTTATTATGTCATTATCCACAAAAGCATCTAATTTCCCAGGGGATCTTAAAAATCGTTTCACGTGGTAGTAAAAATAGTATTGAGTGATGCTCACAATCATTTTAGGTTGTGAAGAGTTTTGGATGTGTTTTATAGAGACACCCCCCAAATAAGATAACACATATGCCACTAATAAACTCGTAAAGTAAGGATCATCTTTATAGTTAAAATCTGTGCTTGTAATATCTTTAGAAAGGTTTGAGTTTTTCCAACTCGAATCAAAGGGTCTAAAATGACCTATAAAGTAATCCTCATCATTGACGTACACCTTAAATTCTGTCGTGTTAAATAAAAAATTGTTATTGAGCACGAGCCCTTCAATGGTTCCATCTGGAACCCATAGTGCAGGCGTCCAAAATGCCTTCAATGTGTTTGATTTTAAACTTTCAGATTGGGATAAACCAATCCCCAAATATTGACTCCATTCAGGTGTGGTTTTAAATTTCCAAGTCTCAATTTCATATTGATAACCCGTACCAGGAACTTTGAAGCAAACTCGATCCAATCGTTTTAAATCTTTAGTGATGTTGCATTCAAAATCAAATTTAGACAAGTCTGCATGGGGATATTTTTTAAGAAACTCTCATTTTGCTTTAGATTCATCCCAAGTCTGAAACAGTTTCATAGCCTTGGTGTAGTTTTTCCCATAATACGTTTTCAAATAATCTAACTAAATTCGGTTTTGATTCATTTGCCATGGTTGGTCTCCATTTATTTTATTAAATAAATGACATTCAAGCTAACCATATTGATGGAAGGCAACCATAAAGAAATTCTCCTTAGTAGAAATATAGAAACAACATCTGGCTCAAAATTATATAAAAGAACGGTCTTCATTTTTGGAACCAGGTTATTGGATCTTTGAAGACATGAAAAAAGAGTTAGCCAAAAAAGACATTACCATCGAGAAGAAACACAACAACCAAACAAAGATCAACTCAAAAACAAATCAACTCAATCTAAAGAAATTTGGTTTACTCCTAGGATTCATAGACAACAAACAACTTCCAGCGGACACATGGGTGACATCAAAGCATGTGACAGACGACAACCTTGGATTAAAATATGTTAAAATAAATTGTGATTTAGTCAACAAAAATTATAATTTTGATGAAGAAGGAGAACTTAGTTCTATGATAATGAGTCTTCCTATGACAGCAACACAAAGTCTAGCTGGAAGTGTAACCCACTTTAAAGATATTGAAAGTAAAGTTCCACTATGGAGTCCATCATAAACTTATGTTTGATGTGACTACAAATATAGGTAAAATTTCTATTGGATCACTATTACTAGAACTCTACAATGCTTAATTCTTTTAATGAATAAAGAAAGAATTTCAAGTGGAACAAGAATTAGGAAATTTATACTATGATCCTAAAACAGGGTATCAATCTGCAGAAAGTTTATGCCAAAAAGCGATCCAAGCAGCTTTACCCATGACTAGAGCACAACTTAAAGAATGGCTCAAAGCACAAGACACTTGGATGAAATACAAACAAATCACAAAAAGACATAAATTTAGCAACACCTATGTTAATGAGCTGGCTGATCAAGTGCAAATGGATCTCGTAGACATGGGTAAACTCAAACAGGATAATAAGGGATATTATTGGATACTAACTGCTGTGAAGATTCTCAGCTGGTATGTGTTTGCGATTCCTGTGTACAGAAAGGACACAAAGAATATGACAAAAGTTGCGGACGAATTACTAAAACTATTAAAAATGAGATTTGGGAAATATCCCAACGTGGTACAATTTGATGATGGAAAGACTTTCAAAACGTGGGTGTAAAAACTTGCTAGAGAATCATGGTATTCATTATTTCTCTACAACCTCAGATAGAAAAGCAGCCATTGTGGAGCGATTCAATCATACGTTAAAGACCATGATGTGCAAATACTTTTGCTCTGAGGGAGCATAACATAAGTTAGACATCTTAGACAAACTCGTTCATAATTATAATCATACAAAACAATTGACTCTCTTTATGAAACCTGTTGATATGAATGAATCCAATCAAGATCAAGTATCGCTCACACTTTGTGGAGATTGGACTGGACAATACCCTATCAACAAGTTTAAGCTTGGAGATTTAGTCAGGGTTAGTCAATATAAGACTATTTTTGAAAAAGGATATGAAGCTAATTTCATAGAGGAGATTTTCAAAATTACTAAAGTGTACAGAGGTGATCCCAACGTGTCTGAACTTGTTGATACTGCAGAAGATGAGCCCATCTTAGGAAAGTTTCATGAACAAGAATTCTCTGGTGTCAACAAGCAAAACCTGAGTGATCGCAAATACAAAGTAGAAAAAATACTCAAAAGAAAAGGTGATAAAGTATTTGTAAAATCGTTGGGGTATGACAATAAACATAACTCTTGGACAAAGAAGTCTTCAATTTCCCACTTATAATTATTCTGAAGAGTTCACTACAAAAAAATGAATTAAATGAATGAATTTTGAAATGCATGGTTTTAATACAAATGAAAAAATATCTTTGATAGAATAAGAACAAGAAACTTCGTTTATAGGCCAAGAACAAGATACCTCTTTGATGGATAAAAAAGCCCACTCATAAACCCAGAACAAGACCAAGACACTCTTTTCATAAATCGAGATCAAGAAATGTTAACTGACATTATTATTGGCAAGTTTTCTGAACTCATGATTCATTTAGAACTCATAGAAGACTCTCTGGAGATGGGAAGAGAATTAGCAGGTAATAAACCATTTAGGCAAGATGTTAAAACGATTTTAGAATACACGACACCTTGAATTCCATTTGTAGGACTCTTATCGGGTGGAGTCGTCATTGGAAAACACGTTGTCAATAAAAAAATCAACAATTTTAATAAGAGATGTCAAAAATCAATGGTGAATGAAAACAACATGTCTAATAAAGAATGCCAAGAATCACAAACTTGAGAGCCTCCACAAAAGGCTCAAAAGAACTAGAACTGATAGCAAACTCATCAAAAGAGTCCAAAGCCTCTAAAGCCCCACTACCCACTAAAACAAATTTAGATACGCCGTTTAATGTGATCATCGTAGGCATGACGGGATGTGGAAAAATGCAGCATTTGTTAAACATGTTAGAAAAGCAATACGTGCATCATTTTGATTATATTTTCCTAATTTGCCCAACTTATCAATGGAATAAAATGTATCAAAATTGGCCTTTTGATGAAGATGAAAATTTCAAGGCCATTAATTGTAATCAAGACGAAGTAGAATCTTGGTTAAAATTAGTCATCTCGTTTGCTAGTGGGACAAATAGTCTCATTATTTTAGATGACTGCTCCGCAAGTCGATTCATCAAGAATAGAACAAGTGAACTCATTAAATTAGCGTTCTCTGCAAGACATTATGGACTTATTATGATCGTCATCGCACAGCAATTAACCTCCATAGCTAAGCATTATCGAAAAAATATCAGTAAACTCGCTACATTTTAGCAAATTTTAAATTCTCAACTTGTTCGTTGAGATCACTTTTTGAAATAAAAGCTGTAATAAGAGCTCCTACTCCTGTAATAATTAAAGTAAGAGGACTTGCAACACTCATACCAGCTCCAGTCGCTGTAAGAGCTATTCCAATGACTTGTAGAAAAATTTTAATTCTCTTAAGTTTTTTATACTTTTTATTCTCTAAAGTATATTTTTGATGATAGTTGTCATAAATTTTTTTAAATTCATCTTGTTTTTCTTGACTAAGTTTGTGTGAAATGAGATTTATTTAAGATAAAACATGCTCTCCTCCTCAGTAAAGCTTCTCTCACAAAGTGCTTTTGGTGGGACTTCACCCATCATTTCTTCATAAAATTGCTGCACCATCACCAAAAAACCACTATTTGTATAAAATGCTAGCAAATCTATAATAATATCATATTTAAGATTTTGTTTTTTCTTGTTCAATGTCACTATAGTGATGTAATCAGATACATATGAAGGACACACCCCATGAAGACTGACATAATAGATGGACATATTAGTGAGATAGAAGTAGAAATAGGAACCACTTGAGATTGGAAAAAAAGAGATATACACATTTCTATCGTCAGACTCAAAATATCATATTGGTGACAAGGACAACAGGAAAAAAACACACCTCAAACATAACTGAGGGAGCCAAGCATCAACAACAGCCATCTGTACAGATCATGCAATCTGTAACGATCAATCCAATGCCAGAATTTTGCCCAGATGCAAAAATTGGAACAAGTTTAGCGACGACATGGAGCAACTGGCAGTCCAACTTTGAGATGTACTTAACGGCCAGTGGCATAACAGATCTGATGAGAAAACAGGCATTGTTGCTTTACCAAGCTGGACCGAGAGTTCGAGAAATTTTTAAGCAAATTCTGGACACAGGAACAGACACAGAGTACGACATTGTGAAGCAAAAATTAAAGTCGTATTTTGACCCCAAAAGAATCGGCGATATGAAGTGTATTGGTTTCAACAGTTGACTCAAGGGGACAACGAGACATTAGACCAGTTTCACACAAAACTACAAACAATGTCAGAAACATGTGAATTCGCTGACATTGATTTTGAAATTGAAGAGCAGATAATAATCGGAGGAAATTCATCGAAAATACAAAAGCGAGCATTGTATGACCCCACCTTCGACTTGAAAGCTATCCTTTTACAAGGCCGGCGTGATGAACAAAGCACATACCAAACAAAACAGATTGAATTGAAAGAACCAACAGATGGTGAGGCTAACAGAATAGACCAAAAACCCAGTAATAGTGGAAGCTGTAGGAATTGTGGCTGTGATTACCCCCATATGAGAGCATGTCCAGCGAAAGGTAGGACACATAATAAATGTGGAAAACAGAACCATTTTGCTGCTGTTTGCCGAGGAAAACAAACCCAAATGCGCACACCCAAGCATCAAAGATATAACTCGAACAAAAAGAATAAGCCTAGAAAGATAAAAACATTAGATACTGAATCAAGTTCCTCGGGTGACGACTATTTGTATTCCATGACCAATCACAAACACAACAACAAGGTTAATGTTGTTTCTTGCTAGATGCCATGTTAGAACACCCCCATAATATGACACATGCTAACTTATACTGTACAATGCTAATTAATATTCAGTTATGTAACATCTTCCCTTCTATAAGTTGAAAGTTCAAACCCTAATAATTTTTTTAAATTCAAGAGTTTTTTAAAACGTTCTAACATTAACTAACTAGACTATAGCAAGTCTTCTTGAGTGTCCTAGAATTAATAACTACTCAGACGATCGAATAGCTTTACATACATGGTCTCCAAAACGTTCTGGTCACTTAGTAGTCCGAGTCCTTGTTTGTCGCCTTGGCTCACCCAACGACCCTGATGCACTGGAAGTTGTCTCCTCCCGACGTGTTCATGTACCTAATTTCTGGGTTCTGACCAGTGACAGAGGAGTTGTTGGTTCTGATTGGGTTCTGGTTGATGGCTGAGGGATGATCGGTTCTGACTGGGTTCTGACTGGTGGCTGAGTAGTTAATGATCTAGCTATAGGCTTTTTCAGTGTGTCTTGTGAGCCCAAATCTATCTGGGACTGTGGTGCATATTCTAATTCGGTATCCCTATCAGGTACTTGCTTTCGAAGAAATTTTCTATTTCTCCTATATTTATGCCCATCAACATCGACTATATAGGACCGCGGAGCCACTTGTTGCAAACATGTGCCCAATTTCCATCTCTTGTCTCTCTGTGATGGCGACGGTTTTACTCGCACTGGTTGTCCAATTTCCAATTCTGGCAGTTCTCTTGACGCCTTGTCATAGTAATACTTTGCTTTCTGGTGCTTCATTTTGATCCGTTCTGAAACTCCACCAACAACCTGGGGTTTGAACAGCTGATTTGCTGTTGGTAAAAGTGTTCGGGTTTGCTGGGCCATCAAACGCTGTACAGGGCTACTATCCAAGTTCTCTGTTGGAGTGTTCCGCCAGTCAAGGATCGCTTTCCAGACATCATATCCGCTACTCTTAGCTTTCTTTATCACATTCTTAGCAATTTTTCCCGCTGATTCCACCTTTCCATTAGCCTGACTGTGATACGGCGAGGTGGTGGTGCGCTGAAACTCCCAGCTTTGTGCAAAACGTCTAAATTCTTCACTTCCAAACTGACCACCATTATCACTTACTACCACGTCTGGCACACCATAACGACTAAAGTGCATCTTACTTAGCTGTATGATGGTTGCTGCTCTCATATCTGGCAAAATATTGATTTCCCAAAACTCTGAATAAAAATCCATGGTAATAAGGTAGTCTTGGCTTTCAAGAGAAAAGATATCCATTGCTACCCGACTCCAAGGACGTTCGGGAATCTGGTGAGTCATTAGCGGCTCCTTGCACTGTGATTGCTGGTACTTGTTACAGAGGTTACACCGTCCAACCATTTCTCGTATTTCCCTGCTCATATTCGGCAGATATAGGGTATCTCGTGCTTTCTGTAAGCACGATTCTGCTTCAAGATGACTAGCATGTATACGAACCAACATTTCCTGGCGCATGGATTTAGGAATTATAATCTTGGAGCCCTTAAATAAAACTCCATTCTGAGCTGTTAATTCATCCCGATAGTTCCAAAACTCCTCGATGGTCTCTGGGACTTCTTTCTTCGTATCTGGCCAGCCTGACAGGATGATGGATTTCAACACTTGGAGAGCAAGCAGTATCTTGCATGATCTGCTGCTGGATCTGCCGAAGTCTGCTATCTGTAACTTTCAGAAATTCTGTTTGATTGATGGTTGCGAGCTCTTCTTCAAATGCCGTTTGCCGATTCAGCTTGCCACTAAGCACATCACTTACGCTAAAGATCTGATCAGTCAGCGTGTCTGTACTAGCTTGGGTTTGATGTACAGCTGCCCTAGACAGAGTATCTGCAATATACATTTCTTTACCTTTCTGATACGTTACATCAAGGCTGTACTTCTGTAATCTTAGCAA
>JAODVM010355158.1:0-11134 GCA_025400095.1 Phenganax marumi
CGAATTCTGCTTCGCAATGATAGGAAGAGCCGACATCGAAGGATCAAAAAGCAACGTCGCTATGAACGCTTGGCTGCTACAAGCCAGTTATTAAAAAATGGCGTACTAGGACTTAACTTTGTTTGGCCTCTTGATCTCTTTTTTACTTCATATTATGCCATATATAGACCTTAGATGTCATATAATATAATATAATGGTAACTTTTCCAAAGTTTTGGAACCTCAGTTTTTTTTTCTGTATTCTTAAAGAGCATCCTTCGAAGTACATATTCTGAAAATTTGAGCAAAGTGTAATAGTAGGAACATGTCATTTTGGACGATCGTTTGGGTCAGTTTACTATAAATAGTATTACAAAAAAAACCTTTAAAATGACACTTTTTTTGAGAGCTGCTGTAGACAAACTAAGCGTCGGATCGACGTCAAATTTAAGCATGACAGAAACGAAGGTTCCCGCCTGTTGTGCTCATGTTTTAGTTAACTTACGTTTTATACTCTCGGAGAAATTGGCAGTGAAATTTTGGGGTCGATCTTCCATTAAATGGCGGCCATCTTGGATTTTCTCAAACACTTTTGGGGCCATTTAAAGTTTTAGAACGGCACAAAGAACAACGCCACGCATTAAAATGATAGCTTACGACTTGCTAATGTTATGCATTTCATTGCAGATAAACAAATGAGTAAGAATTTAGGACAGATTTAGCACTGTATTTTGGTCAATATTTTGTGTTCAAATTGCGACACAATGAGATCTTGAGACAGGCAAGGAAATACGTTAAGCTAACAAATGGAATATCAACAGATAGCTTGAAGCCTAAGCTTTCTAATGATATGCATTTCATTGCAGATGAACTAATTAGTAAGAATTTAGGACAGATTTAGCACTGTATTTTGGTCAATATTTTGTGTTCATATTGTGACGCAATGAGATATTGAGAGAGCCAATGAAATAAGTTAAGCTAACAAATGGCATATCAAAAGATAGCTTGAAACCTAAGCTTTCTAATGATATGCATTTCATTGCAGATAAACTAATGAGTAAAAATTTAGGACAGATTTAGCACTGTATTTGTGTCAACATTTAGTGTTCATATTGCGACGCAATGAGATATTGAGAGAGCCAATGAAATCAATGAAATCAAAAGACCAAAAAAATGCACACTATTTGTAAAATATATATTTCTATGATAAGCACCTGTTATTAATGTCACCTATAGGAACAACCATTACTAATAAAACCTTAGATAAATTTGTTCATTAAATTTCATTAACTTCATTATGCACACGTTCAGACAAACATTCAATTGTGAAATTTCACGACAAGGAAGCAGGGTGGGTGGGTGCTTGTGCATCATAAGCATATTTTTTTCAAGGGGGGGGGGGTTATTACACAAATACTTCACGGTAGGTGACTTAACCTGGTTTACTATTGAACCAAGTAACTGTATTGGACATCTGACTATTATAGACTGAACCATGATAACATTGTTATAATATATATAATAACTTTTTTGACAAAATGAATTCGTTCTCTGGTTTAGCTCAGTTAGCAGTATTTTTTGCGCTCTTTCTTATGCTGTATTAATTTCTCGATTGCAATGAATAGTTTCGGAGTTACAGTTATTTCAATTCTCAAAATTTGTATATTTTCTATTACGATTTGAAACTTTCACGTCAAAACCAGTTTGCCATCGTCTTTTTTTACTACCCCCGCCAAACTCCGTTCATTCATGCGGCCTGACTCATAGACATTGTGTATAAATTTTGGCTTCAATTTATCAAAACAATGCAGAGAAAAATGCAAAAACGTTGCAATATTATTATATACAAATGGCGGCCATCTTGGATTTATGTGCTGCTCCTTTGTCGAAGTATTTCATACAGTTGCAATCAACTTGTTACACAGATATTTCACTAGGATCACGGGTAAATGTATATTCTCGATAACCGCTATGCAGCTTCTGCCTTAAAGACTCTGATATTGGAAATAGAAGACAATGTTTCAATGCCACATTCTACAGAACGGCGGCCATCTTGAATTCATCTTGATAGACATTGCCTTCTTCTTCCACTTATTTCATGCACTTCCAATAAACATGCGACACAAAAAGGCCAGTACTATCACACCTAAATGTATATTGTCCATAACCGCTATGTAGCTTCTGCCTCAAAGAGTCTCGTATTGGAAATAGAACACAATCTTTCAATGCCACATTCTGCAGAACGACAGCCATCTTGCATTTGTCTTGATAGACATTGCCTTCTTCTTTGACTTATTTCATGCACTTCCAACGACCAATGCACACAGAAAGCACACTAGTATGACACATGAATGTATATTCTCGATAACCGCTATCTAGCTTCTTCCTTAAACAGTCTGCTATTGGAAATAGAAGCCAATGTTTCCATGCCACATTTTACAAAATGGCGGCCCTCTTGCATTCATCTTGACACACATTGTCTTCTTCTTCCACTTATTTCATGCACTTCCAATGAACATCGCACACAGAAAGCGCACTACTATCAGACCTAAATGTATATTCTCGATAACTGCTATATAGCTTTTGCCTTAAAGACTCTCTTATTGGAAGTAGAATACAATGTTTGAATGCCACATTCTGCAGAACAGCAGTCATGTTGAATTTATAATAATTCTAAAACTCATGCTAAAGCTTTCTTTTGGACTGTATAATGACATTCTTGTCTTGTCCGTGAACTTTTCTCTATGCCCTAGATGTTTTCACATATGAAAATGGTTTTTTTGAGGCTACTTTTTTTAATTGCCACAACGAATAGTCAAAATTTTTAATATCAGCCATGTTGCTTTGTTGTTCATTTCCTGTTCAAACAGTGAAAAGCAACAGTCTTTACCTGCAACAAAACTTTCAAATTTGGTAGCTTTCATAGTGTGTCTCTTCGTTTTTACCTTTTGGATTCTAAGGTAAAAGCTTTGTTTACAATTGCATATACTTTTTAGTGGCAAGAATATAGAACTACTTGTATTTCTAATGTTCATGTGATTTTGCCTTCATGCTAATGTTAGTCTAAAATATATTGTGCTTCTTTTTGCTATTATTTTATGCTTTTGTACTGTATTTCCTAGGGAAAAATTATAAATTCCTTATGAGTAAATGCATATTCTTTTCAACCAGAATCTTTCTACCAGTTGTAATGCTTTGTCTTTGAAAATTTTACATGATTTTCAAATGTAGGTTACTAGACAGTGGCGGCCATTTTGAATCTATACACATCCTTCTTCTTCTTGTTCTAATTACCTCATGTAATTCAATGTGACTACTGTGAAAAAACTACAATTTCATGAGACAGGTATAGATTATTACAAACTGCAACTACTTTAGAAGGTAGACGACACTATTTGGAAAACTTCAAAAGAGTTTACAATGTTAGTTGGTACACAATACTAGTCTTGTTGCATTTATATGTAATTCTTTTTCAAATTATATCATGGACTCCTAGGTTTTGCTAGTATTACTTAGTGATCTATCTCTGTGCAATGGCTTTATGGGACGAGAATAAATCGAGTTTATTTTGGATGAAAAGACCTTTTAAAACTGTAGTAAGAGATGATTTCTTGGATGACAAAATTGAAAACCGAACAGAGCAGTAAAACTCTAGAAATGAAGCTATGTTGCAAAAGAAAAACGACTTTGTCAATAAGTTCCAAAGTTTTTTATCATGCAGTAACTACAGTGCTTTACCTGGTTCGGTCGTAGCTCAAAATCTTAAATTTTGGATACAGCATCTTTCTTGGACATATTGTACTAACTGTAAATCACTCAAGTATCAGCGTCTTTTGCCTAATTACTTTAAACGTGCAGAACTGAAATTTTTTAAAAAATGCTCATGCGCTGAAACTATATATGTGAATCCCAATGTTCAGAAAATACCAGATGTCTTGAAAAATTTGTCCTACACAGAGGTTATTGCATTGCGGCCATTTACTGTGCATTTAGGAGATTATGTTGTCAAGCAAAATGGCTACAGACAAAAAACGAACCTTTTTAGACTGACTTGGACAAAACACAGCGTTTTGAACAACATAAACGCGTTGCAGTCACAACATTCTATTCGTTGTTGTTTGAATGCATATAACTTCCTTATGGCCAATGAACACTCAGCATACAAGAAATTTATAGAACTAAGAGACTCACCAAATTCAGCCGGACAAAAGTTTAATGTCTATCACTGTACTAAAAATACTGGTGTTGAGTGCTGTCTTTGGCCCAATTTGTATCCATGTCTGAGTTTTTGTGAGACATCACTATCTGGAAAAAAGAACCGTGCTAGCACAAAGGTTGCTTTTTTGAATAAAGTATTTAGTGAGATCTCCGACTATGGAACAAGTTTTGAATTGCTTCAATTTCACTATGACTTATGGCTGTTTAAAACTGTTTCTGGTGCAATCACCACGAGTGCTAGGAAAAAGTATTGCTCTCCAGCAAGGTCACTTGAGTGTAAAGCATTCAGCGCAGAGTTTTGGAAATGGCAACACAGGTACCTTGTTGATGCTGGTAAGCAGTTTGGCTTCCCTAGCCTTTTTATAACCATCTCACCAAGTGAGTGGTCTTTTCCCACTCCACCTTGGTTAAAGCAATTACAAGACCTGACTGGCTTAGGTGAAACCAATCTTGCTGCTTTTGAAACATTACATTATGTTAATGCACTAGAACAACTAGTCATAGGTTATCTATGTGCCTCTAACGACAAAAGATGGAAAAGCCATTTTTTCTCCTACAAACGTATATCTACCCTGAAAAATGTCAAGAATTATTTCTACCGCTTTGAATTCCAGAAGAGAGGCACTGTCCACTTACACATGCTAGTCTGGCTTAAAAGCCTTCAGCAAATAGATCTTCAGCATGTCAGAGGTGACATTCCATGGGGAAACACTGACTCTGCATTTCATATACACAATCTGCAAAGTTCTAACATCAATTCTTTTCCTCTGCATAATCACGAAAGCAGCATAGAAACTGTAAATGGTCTACAAACTCTCAAGATTTGTCACCCTACTGAGGCATTCACTGAATATATTCGAGGCTATATCTCGACTGTAATCAATGCTTTAGAATGTCACATGGATGTGCAATGCTCAGACGGCCATGGTCTACTTTTAAAATATGTCAGTTCGTATGTAACTAAATCACATGATGCATTTACTTCAGATTGCTTATATACTCCCCATACAACATCATATGAAGCAGCATTTCGTCATGTTCGAGAAATGGCTCCTCTAGAACCTGAAATGTGGCTAACTATGTCTTCGAAAAAAAATAGCTTGGACACCTCACAGAGTCAAACGCTTTGCTGTGCCATATTCCACCAGTGCTAGCAATAACAAAATTGTAAAACTGTATTGGGCAAGACCAAAAAGCAAGGAGTCTCTTTCACTGCTTGAATGGCTAAGGTTTTTCAATACTTCAGGAGCAGTTGCAACTCAATACAAACAAGGGGAAACTTTAGTCGGCACAAAAGTAACATCAGTCTTTAAAGATGAATGCTTTTTCCAAGATATGTTGCTACATGTTCCACATAGAAGCTTGGAAAAGTTCACTATTACAGGTTTTGATGACATACCACAAGCTATAAAGTATTTTGCATGTGCTTTACACCATCGTGCCTCCATTTGGATGGACGAAAGCAAAATTAAATCTTTTTTTGAAACCGAAGGTAATCGCTCCTGGTATGTCACAAATGTCCTTCATCATGTGCAATCTTTAAAAGATCTTTACACACTATGGAAAAAAAAAGTCATCTCATGGCAACCAGCTTCAACTCCACCTATTGCTTCATATCCATTAGATCATAAACAGCAGTTAGTTTTATCTCTTCTCCAGTCCATGCTTCAACAAAGGCAGCAGTATTATCAATCCATGGATTGCATATTAGATAACTACTCTGATAGCAACGACAGTGACAGTGATGGTGAGGATGAAACTGACACTGAATCATTAGACAATGACTCAGATACAACATCTCTTCATGGAAACAACTCCACTTTACCATCTGTCCATTCCATACATCATATAGATGACAATGATTTGGAAACCCCAATTGATTGGCGTAGGATTCTTCTCGTTGTTGGTCAACCAGCCACTGGAAAATCATATGTAATTAGAAAAGCAATTGATCTCTGCATACGATTTAGCCGCAAAGTTTTAGTGACAACACCAACAGGCTTTTTAGCCACTGAGTATAAAGATCAATTCTATAATGATATTGACTCAGACACTATCCATGCTGCCTTCCACTACCCAGTTCTTGCAAATCAAAAGCCAAAGTACAATTGGGACCTGTCAAAATATGATGTTATTGTCATTGACGAACTATCCATGGTACCAACGACGATATTTAACCACATTCTTGCTACAATATCTGAGCTACCAATACGACCGATAGTTTTAGCTGCAGGTGATGAATGCCAACTACAACCAATTGAGAAAATAGATGGCAATATTCAAACCACTTCAACTGCTATGAAAGCTAAAGAGCTCTGTAACATTGCAACAAAAGTTCTGTTAACAGAACAATGCAGAGTTGATGACAATCATTACAGTAACTTTTTGCAACATGTTCGATACTGGCGTCCATCTCAAAGACTCTTGGATACTATCCAAAATGAAAGGACTTTATTTAAGGAAAGCCCTAGTGATGCTGAATTATTAGAAGCACTTTTGAACCATCCAAACAGCACTGTAATTAGTGTGTCACATTGGGCATCCAATCGAATCAACAAAGTCGTTTTAGACAGTGTACTTGATAAGTCGTTGCTTTTAGGCTATGCATACTCTGATTGCAAACTCGGAAACATCCCTGTCTACAAGGATATGAGAATTATGATCACTCAAAACCGGAACAAGGACCAATCAATTGTAAATGGGCGATTAGCTCATGTTGTTCAAATGCATGGTAACACAGTTTTTGTTCAACTTGCAAATCAAAACATTGTGTGCAATTGTATCCGGTTTCCTCTCCGAAAGACGATGGCACATTACACACAGCAGTTCCTTTCATGCCTTGCTATGCATTAACAATCCCCAAAGCACAGGGACAAACACTGAAAGAATGCATTGTATTGCTCGATAGTCCTATCATCGCTCCTGGTGGAGCCTATGTTGCATTATCTCGCTGCAAAAACTTAAAGAACATCAAATTTATGACACCAGTATTTTCAGCAAAAGTTACTCCTGTTTCCCTGTGATCTTGTCTGTTTACAATCATTAACAAAAAGACTTAATTACCTATTCTTCACAATATATTCCTGTTTACTACATGTATTTTGAAATCATTCATGTTTCTAGGAATCTCATTTTCTTTTAGAAATATACATATTTGAAAGAAAACTTGAAGTCCGAAATTTATTCACTACACTATGATTTCAAAAAAATTTCTATTGTTTTTTCGTTATTCTTTCAAAAATGTATATTTCAAAATCATCTAATACTTCATTCAGTCAGTGACTCTGATTTCAAAATACATATAATAAACTAGCAATTCTTAATGATAATCAAGGTGTATCAAATTGTTTGCAAGGACTCACGGATTCAAATGAATTAAACTTTCTTGTCTAGATGCGCAAATCACAAAGTTCTTCGCAGATGAAAAACAAGACTGGTGGCGTTGGTTGGTACCAACAGTGTATGCGAAATTTTATCACACCGTACGGCCTTGCAAAAGACCCACCATTACCTAAACATATTCACGACAACGTCAAAACCTTCACTTGCGAATGGTTAAGCAGACCAGACGTTGCCCTTTCTGAATTCGGCTACGCATTCCACCGCAACCACGAGTACTTAGATCAAAACGGCAGAGACTTCATTACTCCAAAGCTCATGAATGTGCTAAAAGAACACATTGATCCAATTATGGACAATTTAAATGCACTAAATGCTAAGGGAACCTCAAAGCGTTCTCCAACAAAAGATGATGCGAAAAAAGTCATAAGGCGACTACTAGATAATGACGAACTGGATCAGGTAATGGAGAAAATGTTCAAGGCGTCAGGGGCAATGTTTGCCCTTGCTTCCAACTATTTCATCACAACATCCCTACTACGCCACCCAAAGCAATATGCTAAGCTTGTCGATGGCAAGTCAAGACCCACAGCCGCATTTAAAGCTAGCGGAAAAGCAGGAGACATGAAGAAATACCTATTGGCGCCTTTTGATGAAGCACAAGCACACCAACCTGTTCTTGATCGGAAACCAGACAAAAGCGTTAAAGTTGCATTTACATCATCTTCGTCATCTTCAGCCTCTTCAGCCTCATCTTCCTCGAGCTCGTCTGCATCCAGCTCTTCTTCATCATCCGATGAAGATACAGCTAAATCGAAATCAAAACCAAGCAAAAAATCAACACAAAAACAAAAAGTGATGAAAAAAATGCAGGAGAAACTCCCAGTATCAGTATCTAAAAAAAGAAAACCAACCAGAGACTTGCAAGATCTCTTTACTGATGATGAAGACTCTGAACCCAATCGACCTGGACCAAGCAAAAGCAAAAAATTAACTTACCTTGGATTTTCTAACAAAATTAGCATAATTTCACTAAAACAGATTGAGATTAACTAATATACATTTCATATTATTTTCACATTGCTCATAGACGAACACTTAAAAAATTAAGGAAAAATATAAAATAAAAAAAGATACTTACCTCAGTGTCCTAAAAAAAAAAGAACAATTGCATAACAATACACATAGATAAACTAGTAATACATTTCACATTCTTTCACAAAATTGTTCATATACTATCAACTAAATAAGCAAAAACATAAAATAAAAAAAACATACTTACCTGAGTGTGCTAAACAAAGATATAAGAAGAATTGCATAAGAATACACATAGATAAACTAGTAAATACATTTCATATTGTTTTACAAAATTGTTCATATACTATCAACTAAATAAGCAAAAATATAAAATAAAAAAAACATACTTGCCTGAGTGTGCTAAAAAAAGAAATAAGAACAATTCCATAAGAATAGACATATATTAACAAGTAAATACATTTCACATTGTTCTACAAAATTGTTCATCTACTACCAACTAAATAAGCAAAAACATAACAAAAAAACATAAAACAAAAAAACATACTTACCTGGGTGTGCTAAAAAAAGAAAGAACAAGAATTACATAAAAATACAGAAAGATTAAATACTAAATGCATTTCACATTGTTTTCCACAATTGTTCATATAGTATCAATTAAATAAACCAAAAGCTAAAGTAAAAAAAAAACATACTAACCTTCATATTATTTTCAAAATTGTTGATATTCAAATATATATATCAAAAATAGCATAATACAAGTAAAACATTTACTATTCAAATAAAGCAAAAAGACAACATACTTTCTCTGTCGTTTCATTGTAAACCTCTTACACCAGCATTTATTAACAACAGGTATGAACCTCCCTCAGGAAAAGATTTACAATATCACTTACCACATACAGTGCCAAGCACTCATAAGACTATGTTCATAGCTGTTGGGTATTACAAGAATTTGGATCCCTACTGTTTATTACCAACATTCGTCCATTCATTCATCATACCAGGACGATGTTTTACCCTCCTTTCTTTAAGTTGTACAGAAAAAAACAACGGGTTCTGTTCTACCATTTTTTCTACCAATATTTTCAGAATAAAATCACAATCTTTGTTCACACTGTTAAGAAAAACGTGAGAAAATTACTTACAATCGATTTGAACAAATATTAGGGGTGGGGGGGTTGGGAAGGTCCTAGATAAAGGCACTGGTTATTAAAAAATGGCATACTAGGACTTAACTTTGTTTGGCCTCTAGATCTCTTTTTTACTTCATATTATGCCATATATAGACCTTATATGTCATATAATATAATGGTAACTTTTCCAAAGTTTTGAAACCTCATTTTTTCTTTCAATATTCTTAAAGAGCATCCTTCGAAGTACATATTCTGAAAATTTGAGCAAAGTGTAATAGTAGGAACATGTCTTTTTGGACGATCGTTTCGGTCAATTTACTATAAATAGTATTACAAAAAAAACTTTAAAATGACACTTTTTCAGACAGCTGCTGTAGACAAACTAAGCGTCGGTTCGACGTCAAATTTAAGCATGACAGAAACGAAGGTTGCCGCCTGTTGTGCTCAAGTTTTAGTTAACTTACGTTTTATACTCTCGGAGAAATTGGCAGTGAAATGTGGGGGTCGATCTTCCATTAAATGGTGGCCATCTTGGATTTTGTCAAACGCATTTGGGGCCATTTAAAAGTTTTAGAACGGCACAAAGAACAACGTCACGCATTAAAATGATAGCTTACGACTTGCTAATGTTATGCATTTCATTGCTGATAAACAAATGAGTAAGAATTTAGGACAGATTTAGCAGTGTATTTTGGTCAATATTTTGTGTTCAAATTGCGACGCAATGAGATCCTGAGACAGGCAGGAAAATAACTTAAGCTAACAAATGGCATATCAGCAGATAGCGTGAAGCCTAAGCTTTCTAATGATATACATTTCATTGCAGATAAACTAATTAGTAAGAATTTAGGACAGATTTAGCACTGTATTTTGGTCAACATTTAGTGTTCAAATTGCGACGCAATGAGATCTTGAGACAGGCAAGGAAATACGTTAAGCTAACAAGTGGCATATCAACAGATAGTTTGAAGCCTAAGCTTTCTAATGATATGCATTTCATTGCAGATAAACTAATTGGTAAGCATCTAGGACAGATTTAGCACTGTATTTTGGTCAATCTTTTGTGTTCAAATTGCGACGCAATGAGATCTTGAGACAGGCAAGGAAATAAGTTAAGCTAACAAATGGCATATCAACGGATAGCTTGAGGCCTAAGCTTTCTAATGATATGCATTTCATTGCAGATAAAGTAATGAGTAAGAATTTACGACAGATTTAGCACTGTATTTTGGTCAACATTTAGTGTTCAAATTGTGACGCATTGAGATTTTCAGACAGGCAGGGAAACAAGTTAAGCTAACAATGGCATATCAAAAGATAGCTTGAAACCTAAGCTTTCTAATGATATGTATTTCATTGCAGATAAAGTAATGAGTAAGAATTTAGGACAGATTTAGCACTGTATTTTGGTCAACATTTAGTGTTCA
>JAODVM010355268.1:0-11132 GCA_025400095.1 Phenganax marumi
GATTTTCATTTTTGCTACGCTTCGTTTCTAGGCTCCAGTATAGGAGTCGGCGATCTATACCTCCTATATCTATGTTCAAAACAGGCTTGATGTTATGCAGACCCTAATACTGCACGCTACGATAGTAAAACACAAAGCTGCATTGGACCAGCTTCAAAAGGGGCTTTCAACTCTTGGATTACTGGATGAAATTAAAAAGATCCTGACCAATTTAAAAGGTTCTTTCTGCACGAAGAAGACCAGATTTCTTCAGTATATGTCAAGAGCCTTCTTAAAGTTGAAGAAGCATCAATTGGTAAACCTCAGGTGGAACTGCTTTATAGGTATATTGATCATGCTAGTGAGGAAAACCTGGCAGCTTTATTGGCCTCTTTCTGGCAGTCGGTCTGGCATTGGTTCGTTTTCAAGTGGATGTATAAAGATGTCAGTTGAAAATATTCAAGCCTTTTTCGCATCCACCTATATTCTGTTGTTTAATCTGCCATCGAACATCGAAAGCCATGACATATTTGAAAGTAGCATAAATGCGGTACTAAAGGGAACAAAATTCACCACCATTTGATCACATAAATCTTCAGTACAGATGTTTGAATCTTCAGTACAGCTGTTTGGGTCAGGAACTGAATAAGTTCATCTTGAAGTAACCACTGCCCACCTTAACCGAGCATTGGTAGGGTCTACTCAACCAATGCTAGCTCGAATTTGATCTCGCTGAACTCTGAGCCCAAGGGATCGCAAATAGCCACCTGTCATGGAAAATCCAACTAAATTTCTGAGCTGCTGCATAAAGTCCCTGACATGAACATCCAGTTGCTCATCGCTCAACTGCGAAAAGCCCCGTACGTCTATGATCCCGTATTCAATAACACTTCTCCTGATTGTCCAGCGTGAAATAAGTAACATATCGGCAATATCGTTCCGTTAATGCAAACAAGTCTCATTGAATGTGCAACATTACTCGACAAATTACATTGTTAAATATAAGAACAATGTGTTGAATGTGAACAATTACATTTGGTGAATGTGAATGAGTTGGTTGAATATTGCACCATTCCGCCTACCAAAACCTACAGGGTTTATGTTAATTGCTGATATCAAAATGTTAGTAACATGGACATTGATTACACATTAATGGTAATATATATATATGAGAACTTTTTTGAAAATTTTCACCCCTCTGTTTTTTCCCATTTTCAGGACATATTTCCAAGTACTTTCTTTTTCTGTAAAAAAATCGGATGGGGTAATTTTCGTTTGGGAGATATCGTCATCCAAAGTTTCATCATTACTATAAATACAATTACGTTTTAAAACTTTGAATGCGATTTCGTACACCATCTTCTATTTTGAATTTCTTAATGAAACTTGGCTGTAGTGTAATAAACCTTTGTAAAATCTTGCTCAGAAAGTTGGGTTGAAATTGCTTTATTTTTGGCGGAGAAAATTTGAAATGTTTGGTAATAGTAATTTATACTAAATGGTGGCCATGTTGGATTTTGAGGGCTTCTTGTTTGAATTATGTCATGTGTTTTCAATGCGAGTTCGTGGTAAAACTACATTGTCATAGCGCGTTATTCTATATTTAGGGGAACGACTTCGTTTTTGCACCCTATAACACTGTTCTATCACATATTTTTGACAAGTTTTTATGGCTACTTTATTTGCAATGGCATTCATGTTGGATTGATTTTCTGCTTGTTTCAAGGTTGGATCAATTGTATTTGAACTGGCCAAAACCCAATCATGCATCATAAAGGAATGTATACCATATCAGAAGATTACTCATTACATGAGAAATCTAATGATATGGGTTTCATTGGAATTGCTACAGCAGATCAAAAGATAGGGCTACATTAGTGTTGCAATTAATGCAAAATTGCTTAGATAAAAATTAATCACTTTTCAAATGTCAAAATCTGGACCTTGCATCAAAAAGCAATGTGCAGCATATCAAAAGATTCCTCATTGCATGAGAAATCTAATGATATGTGTTTCATGGCAATTGATGCAGGAGGTCAAAAGATTAGGACTACATTTGTGTTGTAATTAATGCAAAATTGCTTATACCACGGTTTTCAATTGAGCTTGGACGCGCATGATTCGAATGCGTATGATTCACGCATGAGCTGTGCCCGTTGCTATACGGAAGCTCTGACGTTTCTAAGGAAAACCTTTGGCATTCAATTGTAACAGTTTGCTATGAAACGATCAACATCAAAGCAACAGACGTGTTCGAACTGTACAAAATTTCAACGGTAAACCCTGTTCTATGGTGGCCCACAAGTGCAATCACGCACAATAACATTTCAAACTAAAAACATGAGTAATCCGAAGACAAATAGATATACTTTGAAAACAATTAATAAAGTCTAAACTACATACAGTGCTGTCTCGGACACAAACAATACATTCAGTGAAAATAAAAATAAATACAAACTCATACAAATATACATTTTATCAACAAAAAAATGATAATTCATAAATTCCAATTCAAACACAAAACATAACATTCGAAACACAAATTCCCGGATGTATTTGTGACATTCGATCCATTCGATGGAAGACCACGCATGGGAAGACGTCATTTAGTGCGAGTATATTGACTGTCATGGCCGACGCTATAACGTGTTTAGTGTGTAATTCGATCATTGAAGATAGTTTTGTTTACTGTGGCAAATGTGGCATGAAAATAGATAGAGAAAGAACTTTTATCACTCATTATTTTGGAAAGGGCTTTGAGTATCAAAAAATAGTGGCATTTTTGGCAAAATCCCATGGCATGGTGATAAGCCTTCGAACACTTAAAACCAGATTAAAGTCATACAGTCTGGCTAGAAAACAATACAATTTCGACGTAGAATTGGTGCGCTGACGCATTAGAGAAGAATTAGATGGCCCTGGTTGCATGGGGGGTTACCGAAGTATGTGGCACACTTTAAGGCTTGAAGGTATGTGCATTGCCAGACACGTAGTCGAAGAGTTGATGGGAGAGATGGATCCTGAAGGTTGTGAAAGGCGACGAGCCAAAAGATTAAAACGAAGAATGTATTCTTCACGCGGACCCAATTTCTGCTGGCATATTGATGGGTATGACAAACTCAAGCCTTATGTCTTCCCTATTCATGGGGCTATAGATGCAAAATTTTATGGCTAAAGGTGGCAAGAACAAATAACAATCCACACGTTGTCGCTATTTTTTTTTGGAATGTGTACTGAACAAAGGGGTTGTCCATATACTGTTCGAAGTGACTGTGGCACCGAGAATGTGATTGTCACAGCATTGCAGAGCTACTTTTCTGACAGTGAATATGCACATGTATATGGCAGTTCTCACCACAACCAAAGAATTGAGGGTTGGTGGTCACTTTTTCATAGGAACAGATCGTCATGGTGGATGAATTTTTTTAAGGATATGGTGCAGAGAACAGAACTATCTCCAGGTAACTCATTGCAAGAAGAATGTTTGTGGTTCTGTTTTCATCAACTGCTGTAAAAAGACCTTGACGAAGTTAAAGTCCACTGGAATACTCATTATATTCAACAGTCCAACCATTCCAATGTTTCTGGCGGACCTGATGAATTATATCATCTGCCTGAATGCTATGGGGTTGAGGAATGTCTCACTTCTGTGGCAGAAGAGGTTGTAGAATATGCTTTGGAGCATTTCATTGAGAATTTCAATGAGACTAATGACTTTCAAGAGTATTTTCTTTACGTGTCTGATGTAAATAATTTGCAAAAACCCACAGACTGGAGAGGTGCCCTTAATTTATACCACCAGTTACAACAGCTTGCAATTCATGGTGAATAAGTTAGTTTATGTGTACTATATTACATATGTGCATTATAAGTTTGGTAACAAAACAGTAAATGTACAACTTTATCAATAAGGCACAGACACTTTAAGAAACTGATGTTTTGAGGTGTAGGAACAATCATTTTGTTATGTAGTTTTGATAAGTTTCACAAGTTTACAGTTACACCACTCCAAATCCTATTCCTTCTTGAAATGCTGATACAAACAGCTCACACATACTTTCCAAAGAATTACAATGTACAGGAATTTGCAGAACTAGGTCACAAGTTGAAGCGGTAGGACGACACTGGCAATCTTTTTGGCATCCGTGGATAAATGTAACTTTGATGCGACTTGAAAAGCCAATAGGAGATACTTCTGAGACACCTGTTACAAACTTTAATAAATCGGGGAGTCCAAAACCATCAATCCCTAGGACAAATTACAGAAAATGATATCCAGGGGTGTGATTAACAGTCTGCATATAGTAATATCCAAAAGAAACATTACCTTGATAAAAAAGTTTATCGACGAAGTCACAAAAATATTTGTGCATATCAATCTCCCATAATTTCTTTTGTTGTTCTTGACTGAATTGTACTTCAGTTAGTTCACCAAACACATCACTGTCCAACTGGCATTCTGTAGAATCCATGCAAAACAGATTTTTCATTTCTACAGGGTTGGCCCTGATACTTTCCACCATGTCAGATACAGCTAGGCCATTTACAAATTGAGATAACATAGGTATCCTTTGCTGAACAACTTCTTTCATTATGATTGACCTAAACACATCCATACAATATACATTCAAGACCAGTTCAATTGTGCTACATCCACAGCTATGTAATAATGCAATGAAAACAACCAACCTGACAATCTTATCTCAGTCCGAGGTATTGGCATTCATAGGGTTACCTCTATAACATATTCCTTGCAGTATATCCAAGGAAGAGTCCTCGCTTAACAATACCCTCATTTCATTTTCGTTTTCACACTTTTTTAACTGAAAGTAGAAAACTGCTTTATCTATTGTACCTGGTAAGCCACACAAAGAAATAGTTGTTCAGTATCTCGGACTGAACTATAAAAATCTAAGCAAGTTTACAATACATCACAAAATATATAAAATTCAAGCTACAAAATATGCATACATGCAAGTGTGTGTATATGTATGTATGTGTACACATGCAGTGTAAATATTTGACAATATATACTACCTGATTTACAAAGTCTTTAATTGCTTCAGATTGAATATCATCAACACCAACTGAATTTATTTGTTGATCTCGTGAAACAATGTACTCATAAACCCAGGTGGAAAGGAATCGTTGTGCTGGACCACCTTGAAGGAATAATGCAACCATCAAGTTGCCGGCATATAGGAATTCATTTTCTGCAACTGCAGTTGCACTTATGATAGGCAGACCTCCAGGGAAAAGTCTTCCATTAATTTGCCTCATAATTTCTAAGAAAAAGTCAAATAGTAACTGCTAGGGGAATTAAAAAGTGGAACAAACCATCAAATACAATTAATATTATTACCTGTAAATTGGAGTAGAAGAGTAACTGATAACAGACAATGTATACCAGTGCTATAAACTTTTTCACAATTTTTTAATATATACATGCTTTTCTAATGACAAATAATTGCAAATATTAATATATAATGATGTATAGATGTTTATTATTTTTACTAACCAGTCAAAAATTCCCTTCTGGGACCTCCTGTGTCAATTGTGGGTTCACCAATAAATGTCACTTTTAATGAATTTTTGGGCTTATGCCATGGACACTTTTTTCGAGTGTCAACGTTGTCTTCAAACAGCCTATCATGGCGTTCGTTCACGCGGGAGGTAGAAACAATGTTTGCAGTCAGATCTCTGAGGAGTTGCTTGGTGGTACGTTCTCCATCTGAATGATAAGTTGTATTCACAGATGCTGAAATTTCGTCAGGGGCACAATCAGGTGGGGAATTGCTTATGTCTTTTATGCAATCAGCATCATCCAGGATTTCAATAAAAGTTCTGACATTTTCATTTTCGGCACAAAGATCAGCATGTCCTTGGATTATGTCCTTTGGAAAAAATGCTGTGCAAGAACTCACGCTTGTCACTACCTGGCAGGAACCATGAGCCATCAGGCAAAAGAAGTTGATATTATTGTTGCTCACAAAGTTTGGAAAAATGTCTGTCATGCGCTTTCCTTTTCGTAATTGCTTTCTCAAATATTCCTGTGCATGTGTTGTTTCTTGCTACTGTTACAGTTTGATTCATTCCCCACACAGGCCGCAAACAGTTTTGATCTTCGTGGTATGTCATCATGCCAACTTTGATTGTGACATCATTTGACAGCTCTTTGCGCTTCAGTTTCTTCCTGGTAACGGGATGAAAGTTTGACTGTTTATGTTCTTCTTTTCTGCACTTATACTCATTGAAGGACATAGTTCACCATCTGTTTTCTTGGCTCTGAATAACACTATAGCTATTAGAGGTAGCAGTTTCGGTTCTGCCGCCATTCTGCTTCGAAGATGTCATGAGATTGGTGTATTTTCATGGCTGTTTTGTGCCTGATTTTTAAAATCCCCAAACTTATTTCCACACTTTATGCAAAATTTAGTATCCCCGTTGTCTAAAACTTTTGTGCTGCAATAAATGCAACAAATAACCGCTTGACCACGTGCTGTGGAAGACACGTAGTGTGTTAATGGCGATTCACTGAAATAACATTGTTTTCCCACTAAATGACATCCTTCAAATTAAACGACACCATAGGCCAGGCACAAATACATCTGGGAATATGTGTTTCAAATGTTATGTTTTGTGTTTGAATTTGACTATGTTTTGTGTTTGAATTTGAATTGACATTTTTATGTTGATAAAACATATATTTTTATGAGTATGCATTTATTGTATTGTTTGTGTCCCAAAGAGCACTGTATGTAATTTAGACTTTATTAATTACGTTCAAAGTATATCTATTTATCTTTGATTTACTTATGTTATTAGTGTGAAATGTTATTGTGCATGTTTGCACTTGTGGGCCACTGCAGGACATAAAATTGTACAACATGAACAACAAAACAAAAGCCTCTATCATAGAACAACTGATCCGTACACTAAAGACAAAGATGTGGCAATACTTTACAGCCAAGAAAACCATGAGATACAATGACATGTTTCCTGATTTAGTGTATTCTTATAATCACAGTGTACATTGCAGTATTATAACAAAGCCACCCAATGTTAATGCTGAAAATGAAAAGGAGGTCTGGTCCACGTTGTACAATGATCATAACCACGTGAAAAGTGCAGAGCTGCCAAGTTCAGGTGATTAAAAACCTGGAGGCTAACGTTAGCTCGTAGCCCCTCCCCTACAGCGATATGTGATAGTGACTTATGTTATGTTATTGGACAACCTTGTACCCAGGCGCTTAACTGAGTACAATTCGTCTTTTTCTTCAATGCTTTTATTTAAAAAACGGACAGATACAAGACTGATTATTTAATACATATTGATAATTCAGCCAAACAGAATTGTGCAGATAATTATAATTTGTTGACGATTGTAGTAACAGATATATATATTAAGAATCATCATGCTATGTTCTTGTTTCTTATATTAAAACTAACAATACGTTATGCTATGTTCATGTTTAAGTAGTCAACGTGAATGTTGCTTGTTATACACCCATGTAGATCTTTTGGCAGTTTTTAGGAGGTCTTTAGAGGGCTTGAAATCATAACATGACCCATGGATCTCTGGATGTGCCAGCTTCACTTTAAGAATGGAAGAAAGAGTGCCATCAAGTTTTAGACTAGGCCTAAAATTGGTCTTGTTTTTGGCAAGCATACTGAAAATTCTTTCCTCTGAAGCATTAGAGTGTGGCAGAACTAGCACAGCTCGTGCAACTTTGGAAAGTATGGAATACTGCAATGAACCATCAGCCCTTGTGCACTGACTCAAATACCCCCAAATGGTGTCCATTCTATGGAACTGCTCATCCGATCGATTTGTTTCTTTAATGCAGACCAATGCTGCCTGCCAAATATCATCCGGTATATCTGTATCTTCAATCAGTTTATACTGAATAAACTCTTCTTGAAGATGGTCCATATCAGAGGCACTAAACCTAAATTGATCGTTGTACCTATTTAAAAGAGAAAGCCTGTTATATATACTGAACCACAAAAAGTATAAACTGTCCTAAAAATCAATTTTATTGACATATATTGCTATGACAACTGTTAACAAAATACTCAACAGAAGAAACATCACATGTTTCTCTCTTCTTGAAATTCACAAAAGTTGAATTTTCAAGAACCAGGTCATCCCATGGAAACTTGCTAAGAACATATTCACAAATGGCAGAGTAGAAAGCTCGAACAGAGTCGTAAACCCTTTTCTTCTGGTGAAGGGTAATGTCCTCTCTTTCTAAATGGAGGAGACGCTACTTTGTTGTGAACCCAATAAACAGGGAGGAATCAGGCAACTGATTTTTCTCTTCTGCAAATTTGACCTGTAAAAGGGAGGCATTTTTTATCACTTCCATTTTCACAAACTTTCCAAAACGTTTTAGCAGGAATGATTTCATTTGTGATGCCAGAAGGTAGATGCAGGGATCTTCTCTTTGCATAAACTTGTTGAAACTTGTGAAGACAGGCAATATGCTGGAAAAGAATAACAGATATAGTTCTGTCATGGGATTCGCCAAGTTTGTGTTCAATCGTTTGAATCTTGCATCTGTTTTATCCTCAGACAAGAAATAGCTTCTAAGGGCATCATACTGCTTCAAAACTCGGTCAATTGCCAATTCTAAAGACAGCCACCTAGTATTAACATGCTTGAGTATCTTCCGATATTCTAGGTCACAA
This sequence comes from Phenganax marumi, assembly GCA_025400095.1. NCBI lineage: Eukaryota > Metazoa > Cnidaria > Anthozoa > Malacalcyonacea > Clavulariidae > Phenganax > Phenganax marumi. The sequence goes on from JAODVM010355268.1 coordinate 8,671, forward strand.
AACTGGCAATAATCTTCCAAGCCTGCTTTCCTCTGAGTGCTTTATCAAACCAGAAATAAAAGTCTACAACTAATTCTTCCAACTGAAAACCTGAAAGATTTGAAAATACTTGTGCTCCTTTCTCTTCTGTGTTGGGAACAATGTGACAAGGACATCCCATGAAAAATGTTTTTGGATTCTTTTGTGAAACACGAGTCTTGATTGAGTTGTGCTTACCAAGATTGACACTTGTGTTATTCAACGAAAAAGCAGTACAGGGCAGCCATGGAATGTTGTTATTGACCATCACCTCATCAATCTTTTCAAATATGCAAGCTGCCTTTCCAGCATCAGGCCCACTGGTTAAACACATATCTAACAACTGTGTTGTAACACAACGTTTCTCGATATCAAAGATCCTGACAGAGAGTGGGTTCATCTTTTCAAGACCATTGTCATTTGAGCCATCTGTCGAAAGTGAGAATGGGTTTTCCTGCATTGTAGTCACAAGACTTTTGTGACATTCAGGTGCCAGTGCCCCATTTATCATACATGTTACCTTTGTTCTTGCAGAGGAAAATTTCTTTGCAATCCTGCTGTCTGGAAAAACATTCTTCAGCAAAGGTGAGAGATGATCTGCGACAGCTAAAGGAATGTTGTGGTGAACAAGAAAATTTGCAACCTTCAGTTCTGCATTAGTGATCTAAAATAATTAACATGGAGGGTTGAGTATATTGCATTATGAATATGTATGCTTGTATTGTTTCAGGAACACAAAGAATAGCATTATGACAACATTCTTCACTATCTATTCTGGCAGAATTCGCAATATTCTACGAGTACCTCATCGACAGCAGCACTTTCAGAAGGGAAAGATAACCGCGACTGACCATGGTCCGCCTTTGCCAATCTAGCATGTGCAGCTGTATTTACATGATCAACAATATCTTTGGAACCTTGGTGTTTACAGCTTAGTACCTATTATTAGTCACATATATTAGTTTCGTACAATACACTAAAACAGGCTAAAATTTGACAAAACCAATTCACTAATTTTTCATGATGTCATTCCAAGAATATTCTCAAATTTATGAAATTTTTTTACAATTCGGTCAGTCTCAGAATAATTTTTCTTCTCTTATAATCAACTAACCTTGGAACAAACGTTACATCTAAACTTGTGGTCATCTGATGGTACACTTGACACAAAAGGCCAAGTTTTTGTCCAACTTTTTTGGAATTTCGTCTTATATTTGAATGCCCCGCCAAACTTTCGCTTAAGACGCAAATTGTCTTTTGTTGTTGTCGGCGTTCCCCGACACTGAGAGACCTGACCGTGAATTGATGTTTCACCACCTTGTTCTACTAATGATGTTTCACCTTCTGATGTTTCCGTTTGGTCATTCCATAGGGCATTCTCATAGTCATTAATAGTATTTAAAGAATCGTCTGGCTCAGAATCTGAATCACGATAAAAATCAGCCATGTGTGACAGGGTTCTGTCCATACGGGGTAACAATAAAAAATGAGCCCGTGCGCGCCAAAAACAACGTCCAGAAATACGGGAGTGTCCTATACTTCAATATCATAAATCAAATTTTTCTCAAATCGCTGCACTACAAATAAATATCAAAACAAGGGCCATATCTGGCCATATTTTACAGATACAAAATTTCTTTCCAAAGAAACACGTTGTTTTTGCAAATCGTATTTTTCCGAGCGTAGATGCAGACTTCCATGGATAAATCGGGACCATTTCAATGGCATTTATTATTCCGTGAGGTTTTTAAGACTCGCCGTGAGCCCTGGAGGACAGCATGAAAACCTGGAGACTCACAGGTAAACCGTGAGACTTGGCAGCTCTGAAAGTGTGAAGTATAAGTTTCAATTGGTGATCAATTCAGAATTAGTAAAATAAAACAAAAGTTCAACAAAGGTTCCTTGCCAAATTCTTCAAAAGAAATCTTCACTGTAAGCAAGCAAGTGCCTTGCCACTCTCCTGTATATAAACTTAAAGATTACGACAGAGAGGAACTCAAAAGGAACAATCTACAATCACAAAATGTTTATTTTTATGAGTTTGTATTTATTTTTACTTTCATTAAATGTATTGTTTGTGTCCAAAACAGCACTGCATGTAGTTTAGACTTTATTAGTTGTGTTCAAAGTATATCTATTTGTCTTTGGTTTACTTATGTTTTTAGTTTGAAATGTTATTGTCCGTGTTTGCACTTGTGGGCCACCCATAGAAATAATAGACATAGAATGCGTACTGATGACGAATCATGTCTCCATTTTTTTCACCGTTCATGCCCTTTTGAATGCGCCATTTTCAATTTGGCCAGGAGCGGGAATTTTAAGTGTTTTTTTCATAGTTTTCTTGCAAGTATCATACAATTATGTAACTGGGTAACAAAAAGTTTCATTTAGAAACAAATGCCTAACACTTGTTCAGCATTAGGCTGTACCAGCAGGTACAAAAA
>JAODVM010355378.1:0-11131 GCA_025400095.1 Phenganax marumi
AGAGATCTAGTTATACTCGAAAATGCTTCGGTTGGCGTGATCTTAAAGCTTTTACCCAAGTGAAAGTTGAGGATCGCTCTACTTTTTTTAATCATCCTAGCTGTGTAGATCACTTTAGGGATATTCTCGAAATTTGGATCATCAAATGTTGAATTTATCAGTTTATAAGTGCCATCAAAGAATCGAAGTATAGACAGAGGTTTTTTGCAAGTGCGGTTGCTAGCACCATCCAGTAAGCATAATTTATTTTGATATTCCAAATTATTAAAGAGCTCGTCTTCATTTCTCTTCATGCTTAGTAGATTTTTTCGGGTGAAAACATTGCTTCCTTCGTAGATCAGCTGTATAGGTTGATATAGAGTTGCCCGTTCCAGTTGTCCTACGCTCAGTGGTGTGACCTCATCATCTTCTATGGCATACCACCATGCATCTGTGCGTAGCTTCGTTGAGTCTTCAGGCAGCTCCAGCGGTACTTCTTTGAAATTCGCAGGCAAGATATCGTATCCAGAGAAATAAAGGACACCAGAAAGAATTTGCATAACAAGGTGCAATGAAAGTGCGAGACCTGAAAAATAAAAGGTTACTCCAACATTAGCTACAATCTTGGACAAAACACTTGAGAATTTTCTCGCAACTTTGCGTAGTCAAATTAAAATATTCACGCAAACTTGAACCCCCCCCCCCCTCTCACCCCGCTCAATGTTGACGGCACTCCCAAAACCGTTTTCTGTGGATTAACAATGCTTTAGTCTCAACATTGAATAGGGGGAAGGGGGAATTGAGCTGACTGTTTGCGATATGGAGGGAAGCAAATTGTCTAAAAAATTACGTAAGCCATTTTCTGAGCATTTCTCAACCGGTTTTGTCCAAGATTGTAGCTTACAAAAGTCTCCCTTTGCTGACAAGTAAAATCGCCTGGCGCTCCGACCCGCAACAACATATTCATTTAACCATGTGCATCTTAGATCAACATATATGCAGGAAAAGTGTAACTTTGAGAATCTCTGCTAGTTGCAAAGTGCTTGTATGCAGAGCGTCTGAAAACCAGGAAATACGTAATCCTAGTAGAACATGGTTAAAACATTAAAAATCATATAAACAAATAGGTTTTATATAATTGCAGTCCATATTTTGTTGTGTTTTCGTCGAAACACTCGCAAACAACGACGAAATCATGACTGAATTATTTTTCTAGAGTCTTGTTTATAACTCATCGAGTAGTTTTGCTCACTGTTCAAAACACCTGTTTCTTAAATTCCTCTTCGATTTAACAGACATTGTAGAGAAAAATAATGCATTTTTAACATGAAACTATGCCATTTTCTTGTATGGAATTGACCGAAATTCTGTGCACGCCTGCAGGGGCCTAGAAACCAGGCTTCAATTTCCGCCATCTTGGCTTCAAAATGGCGGCGTAGTTAGCGTTTCAGATTATATACATTTCACTGGTAAAGACCCAGTGGTCTGAAAGTAACTCGAGTGACGATGACATTTATTGAACACTGAATTCAGTCTTATTACGTTTAAGGTTCACTGTTTTGTAATCATTTAAAGTTTAGACACTGAAATTAAAAGCCCCTACAGTTCACTAGACACTAGTCTACGGCAATGTTAAATTTAAACCGCAAACAAAACAGGATTGTGACAGGATCTTTTAGTCGTTGTTAAGTCATCCAGTTGTAGGACTGCTAATTTTTGATACGCGATTCCCATTTTTGTCACCGTACGCGATAAAATTGGCTTCAACTTTTGACCAATTTTGGCTGGAGTTAACGTACGTTCGAGTAATATTACGATTTTAATGCTTCATAAATGCGTGATTACTAGCGCTGCAAGACGTGGAAACAGATCTTCAAAATGCCGAGATGCGCCTTCCTAGGTCAAATTTAGGTCGACATTTTTTTGCCGACCTGAATTGCTACGGTTTTCGAGGACCGAAGTAAAAAAGACAATTAAAAAATATATACGTCAAGTAATATTGTGACGCTTGACAGACGTTTCTACCAACTTAATAGAGCCAATTGTTGATATCACAGAGAAATGCTTGCAAATAAAACTTTGCAATTTCACGAAACGCCAACAAACTTACAAAAAAAAATATCAGCAAACTTTCAAACAAGTACACCTCAGTATGTTTACACCGTATGTATATACGTATGTTTAAACAAGTGAAGCTGCGATAAAGGAGCTATGCAAACGGCAAACTAAGCTATGCTGTGTATCTCACACACTGTTCAAAATAAAGTCATTGAAATATCTATTAGGAAATACTACTGGAGAATGCTCTTGATAAAATCGTTGTCGTTAAGTCACCCAATACAGAGATATGTGAGATGATATTTCGACATTAAAATTGTAAACAAGAACTTACCAAATGCAAATTTTGGTCTCGCAACAATGAATCCACACAAGCGAATAACGTTGCTTGATTTGGCATATACGACATCGCTGTTTTCTAGTGAAGTACTCTTTTTGTCATTTAATGTTTCTTTCTCATGATTCAAGCAAGGGGAAGACGGCAAACTTTGCGAGTTCGCTGACATTTCTAATTCGAAGCGTACTGCGATGATTATACATTTGTTTTGTCACAAGACCACAAGACGTGCACGAGATTACGTCACTTAATCGCACCTGCATGTCACTTAAACCTACTGAGAGAAATTAAGCAGTGACCCTTTCTACAAAGTCTACTTTAGAGTTCAAGTGTTTATCCAATTTAACAACTTGTCAAGTCTGCAATATCTCGGCGGATTTTCATTGGTGTTTGTTGGAAAGCTTAGAATTTCGCCTGCCATTTGTGAACTTCTACCCTCGTCCCTCGAGGCTCAAACAAAAGATGCCAAGTCGTCGTATCCTGGAATGATTATGAAAGCTGCATGTGGTAGAAAACGCAGTGCACTATTGTAGCGTTTAGTGGTATTGTGGGATGAGGCAATCGTTATCGGCAACGCAAGTTACCCCGCGCTTTTACAAGGTGTATTTCCATTAAGTGCAAAATGTCGGTCGATCGACATTTTGCGATCGCTTTCTTTTAAATTATTAGCTACAAAGCGGAACGCATCTCATTAGATGTGGTTCAAAGGACATATTTGAAAAGAAAGCGATCGCAACACGACGAGTGCGCGACATTTTGCACTGAATAGATATCAGCCTTTAGACTCTCTTTGAAATGCTGACGTTTTGCTAATCTAGTCTCATTTGCACGGACTGCCAAGCACCTTTGACCTTTTCAATTGGTGGGTGCTGTGAGGCTTTCTGAAACACACTGTATTACAGCAAATGCAATTTGCACGCTTTGCGGCAAGAGAAAAATAACTCAGGTTTAAAGTATGCTCAATTTAGGGTTTATGTTTTTCACAACTTAACCATCATGAAAATATGCATAAGGCCCGTTTACACGGGCGACTTTTGCTGCGATTTTTCTCGTCTTGAAGGATGTTATATAGTGGATAACCGGCAAATATACGTACTTAATCCAACAATTTTGCCAAGTCACTCGTCAGCCAATCTGCTATCACGCGCGCTAAGAAGATAAAAATCCCAACGAAAATCGCCGGTGTAAAAGGGCCTTTAGTAAGGAATAACTAGAGGCAACTTCAAGATGGCCTATTCATTTTTCACCTGGGGCCAGTTGTTCAAAAGTGGGTTAGCCACTAACCCAGGTTTAAATTTAACTCACCTTTTTTATTTCCCCATTTTGAAGCACTTGTTTGTTTTGAAACTTTAAGGCATTTATAATACTCATTAAGGGAAACATTTTGAACAAAAGTTTTATTAAAAATTTAACTTAAACGAGTTTGAAATCGAGGTTGAAGTTGTTCATTCCTTTGAACAACTGGCCCCTGAACATATACTGTTGTTCAGCATGACGTCATCACTATGGTACGAAAGTCCTGAGATACATCATGTTCGCCAAGCAGCAATATGAACCAAAGACTTCCACTTTATGATTTATAGCTATCCTTCATGCGCTGGCCCGCAAAGTCTCATGGGAAGGTTGCAAATCATAAACAAGTGCTTCTTGTTTGTCATAGCGGGGATATGTGATTCAGCGCCATTTCTATAAGTCGCATTTCTCTTCAAGATCAACTCCAACTATCGACATTCCATTTGGAACAAACTCCATAATAATTTCCTTGACGTCTGAGTTTTGTTTCTTCATTCTAACGAGTTTTCGTGTTTTCATATCACTCCAGTATAGATAGTCTCGCACAAGAGTGAAACTAAATATATGCGGGACACCCACGCGTGTGATAACCAGCCGGTGAGTGCCGGTCGTGTCACACATTTCAATCTTGTCCAGTTTAGCGTCAGCCCAGTATAGTTTCTGTCGCTCGCGGTCAAGAACTAGACCATTGGGCCAAACTATTGAAGTATTGATAAGAATTTCTCTCTTGGTTCCATTCAACTTTGCTCTCTCCAGCTTAGGATGGGCACCCCAGTCTGTCCAGTACACGAATCTGGAAGTGAGGGAGGTTAATCCACACGAAAGCGTGAAATGCGGAAATTTCTCTGGCTTGATAAGAAAGAATGTGGACTTGTTATAACCCACACAATCCAGTTTCTACTATGAAGGACACCGCGGTACAACATGCAGTAATGAGCCGTCTCTCGTGCAGAGGCTGGGGCAAAGGCGTATTTCACGAAGGTTGCTAAGCAAGACCCGCTCATGTGTAAAAACGCAGATTTGACCAAACATTCTTAGCAAATGAGTACTCAGTCATTTCTCACCGCAATATCAGAAAAGTATTTTTGGAAAGGTATAAGAGTATCATTAATTCTTTGTATAAAAGTGCCAAAAACTTTGGCACTTCTACAAAATTTTGCCTCCTCGCAAAGAGTGAGGAGGCAAAGTGCGATTACCTTTATTGCGCCCTTTATTGCAAATTAAAGTGTAGGAAATGCAACAGTTGTGGTAATTATCTAAAATGAATCAAGATGTTGCTATAGATTTCTAATTGTCGCAGAAAGTATTTGAAAACCAACTTGCAAACTTAAGCGCTCACTGTAGAGCGAAGAAATGCAAAACATATTTCGCACATTTATGGTTTTACCACAAAAAATTTCACAGCACACAAAAGTGTATCTAGATTTCCGGTGCTAAGGTTACCTTTCATGGGGATCAACAGCAATGGCTCTCGGTTCATCAAGATCTTGTGAAACAATCACTTCTCTCGCATTTGCGTTTAATGAACACATTTCAACACTACCAGTTCTAGTGTCTGTCCAATAGAGACTCCGAGCCAGCCAGTCGATTGCGAGACCTTCGGCTGACGAACTGTTTCCTAGATGGACGATCGTTCTTACATCTGAAATCACGTGATATATCATTTTAAAAGAATAGAAAGCTGTGCGTGATATTCGCCTGATTGGCAGTGATCTTAGCTTGAAATTTCACCGGCAGTTCACTTTGCGTGGCTCTGTTGTAGTCTGTTTGTTTTAAATGTCGTAAAGAAAGACTTACATTCACATAAATGAATTTCATGACAAGCATTTTTCAGTTAGAAAACAAACGATTGGAACTGTTAGTGCTAAGTTTTTGCTAACCCAGGAGTTAAGCTAACGGGCTGTTGAACAACCGCCAAGAAGGTCGAGTCTCTCAAAGACTGCATACATATATCACATGAAAACGTGTTGCGTCTGACACACTCATCATCAATTCAGTAGTTTAAAACAAAACCCAGTTAATCAATCAATGGAAAAACTCCAGATAAAATAACACACGGTACCATACATTACCAGAGCCATTAAGTCTTGCGCAATTTATTTCCTGGGAATGAGAATCAATCCAACACGTCATCTTTTCCACAAAATCAAAGTCCACGGCCACTACGTGACCAATATTGTTGATTGGCAGTTGGAAATCTTTGTGTTCTTTCGTACTCAATGACAAAAGGCGAATTTCAGTTTGCTTCGTAAGTAGCAAAAACTTCTGAGGTCCTAAAGAACAGAATAACAATTGGATTGTTTCATTTTTACTGAGAAAATAAAAGCTAGGCGCACATGCGCTTGATTTAAATCCGCGTCTGAGTTAAAAGCAACGAAATCCCTCAGTTTTGGCTGATATTTTTAATCAGTTTCTCAACCGATAGTAGTTGAAGAAGGCCAAATAGTTTCTATTCAATATTTTCCTCGATTTTTGCCAAAAGAATTAGGATAAGCAAACTAAGATCGCTAGGTTATTTATACAAATGTTATGCTTTGGAAAATGCACATTCATGCGAGGCTTTCCGTACCATTTTGACACGTTTTGTTGTTGGCCATCAAAGCCACTCCTGAAGAGCATGCGCATGAATATGATCCTGGGGTTAGCAGACACAGATGACTACATCCGCCGTTATCTTTTCCACAAGGGTTCAATGAAACTACAAAAGATGTCATAATGTGTAGATCACGAGCACATCATGAGGTCACATTTGTCCTTATTCGAAACCGTAACATGACGATCTGACAAGAAAATCTATCAAATGCATCATGACAGCAAGAAATTGAGAAAACATTAGCTGATCGACGTTTGCTTGTCATAACTGTGCCGTTGGAGAAACGGACCAGTTAGATTATAAAAACATGAAAAAAATGGCGCCTTGTCGATTTTACCCAAATTATCATCTATGGTTTCGTTAAAAATGACAAATGTTTCGATTAATTTTCTGCTTGACAACGTTACTGTTTTAATTTTCAAAGCGACCACTATCTTCAGGCATTTTCACCACGTCAAAAATATCTATTTTGCGCAAGGGATTCCGGTATAGTCAACAAGCCGCCTTTGGATTACCCTATTGCAATCGCTGTAATTGATAAAATGTTTCTGAAATCCTACCGTTTTGTCTCTGTGCCCCGTAAACCTTGATATCCATAGGTGAATATATATTGGTTTTGAGCACACTTACTGTCTTGGCCGATATGTCATACTTTCGTATTGAATTAGTGTCCCAGTCTGTCCAGTACAACTCACTACTTGATATTGTCAAAGCGTAGGGATGGTGCATAGTGCCAACTTGTGTATACGTCATGCGTCTGTCTTTACCATAGTAATCAACAGTTGCAATGTAATTATGAGCAGCATCAAGCCAGTAGACTCTGTTCTGTTGGTAATCCAGAGTCAATCCATTTGGCCAGGAAATAAAAGTGGTTACTAGATCAGTTTTATTTGAGCCATCCATACTAGCACGAGATATCTTTGGATAATCACCCCAGTCAGACCAAAACATCAACCTGGAACATGCACATTAGTTTATATTATGCAGTAATGTAAAGTCATACTGACACTGTTGTGGAACGCATTAGGATGGGTGGGTAGTTGGATGAATATTTCGTAGGTCGCTCCTAGTGCTTGCTACACCATGACGAGCAAAGTACGAAAATAGTAGTGTGATGTGAATGCAACGAAGTGCAATGAAATGTAGTGTCAGATAGTTGTAGGACTTTTTCAGGCGGATTAATGTTTTGTGACTTTCTTAGAGCTTCAGCTACATTATGGCGAGCTGAGAAGCAGTGCTGCACCATTTCAGTGTTGCGGAACCCGCTATTTAAAGAAATTGACGAAAGAGATGACAATGCGTCTTACCCTTTGCTAGGATCGAGGGCTATAGCTCTTGGAATACCAATATCATTCCAGATCAAAGTCTTACGTTGCTTGCCATCCAGACTTGAAACAGAGATTTGCTTGAGACGATAATCTGTCCAGTATAACTTCCTTGTGATCCAATCAACCGCCAGACCTTCAGGTTTACCCAGATCACCTGATACAATAACTTGAGGCTGGCAGACTGACTTTAAAGAACAACTATAAATCTTTTCTTCACTGTCATCTGCCCAGAACATTGTCTGATCAGCAAAGAGGTAATCCACCGCAACCGCTCCCTCATCTAGCGTTGATACAACGACACGATCTATTATCACACCTTTTGTGGTCGTCCAGAGCAGACGGACATCTTTGCGATTGGCATAAAGTAACTTCGACCGAAAAGCTGTAAAGAAGAGACTATTTTAATCAGAGTGATATAATTTCAAAATCTTGAAGTGTCCATCGATGAAAAAGACCAGCCGCAGGAATTGTCTTTTTCCAGGGCTCGTTGCTTTTCCTACGACTTTTAATCGAGGGCGGCGTTTATTCAAGGAAATACCGGTAATTCGTTGCGACCAAATGATTGGCCCAGCACCCTTCGCACGGGCACTTTTATGGAGGAGGAACCGTGCTTTTCGTAAATCGCCGACGATCGGCAATTTTCATTTCATTTCATGGAGAATAGTCTTTTTTGCCCATCAGACACATTTCCCTATCGATGATCAACAACAAAAACCGCAAGAACAATGCCAATTATATGAAAACCAGGCGTTAGGCTCAAATCGCGGGGCTAGTACAGTTTAGCGAACACCTTATGCCGCTGACAGTCCAAAAATATATTACATTATGAACGCTGAACCCTGTCCGCTAAACTGCACTCTAGTGCAAATCGCAAATGACTTGCACTTGTGGTTTGTACAGCTAGGATAAACATGCAGCAGCAACATGCCATGAGCCTGACAGTGCTGGCTGGTGAGTAGTAGGTACTAGGCACAATATCTGTCGCAATTAGGAAGGCGGTCTGATTGTTGTGGCTCGAGCCGTCGATGGCGATTTAGACATGTTTAATTTCGACATATGATTTCGACGGTGAATATTGCATCGACAGATAACACTCTTCACACTCTATTTTGTCAGAGACAATCACTTCGTTCTTGATAACGAGAAAGCCTGACAATGCCTGACAATATGAAACTCGTTGGAAAGTAGGATAGACGACCTGTATGCCAGTCTAACTTAAAACATCTTGACGGACCTACAATTTCTACAGTTGTGTTTCAAGCTCAAAGCATCAGTGTATAGCATTGACGTGTGTTGAACCTGGATAAGATCGCTTGATCGACTTACTTGAGTTGGCTGTGATGAGAAGACAAAACAACCCCAACAATATTTTCATCATTCGCATCTTTTTTGAATCCTGCTGCCAGCTGGAATACAAGTTCTATCAAAACACTCGACAATGATTAAAAAAACGTTTACTGAGAGTCTAGGTAATGGTCGAGGGTCGAGTGTCGAGGGTTGTACGTCGAGTGTCGAGAGTTATAGGTCGAGGGTCAATGGTTCAACGTCGAGGGTCCGTTGCTCGCAAGTCGAGGGTCGTAAATTATGCACCAAATACGTTACAGTATATTTTAAATGTGATATAAAATTGTCTGTAATTCGAATCATCGTATAGCAAACGGTAATGCAAACGGACATGATGTTGTCGAAGTTAGCCCCAGACATTGCGTCAGTTATCGCTATTATTATTTTATTAAAGTATAATTATACTGTCGTGTCGTTGCTATTATAATAAGGTCTAACAAAATTAGTTTTTCCAAGTAGTGCAAAAACTAAGCTGTTTCTAATCCGGCATATTCCACTGTCTGCCATGCTATGCACGCAAATGTAATTATTAATGCAGCAGGGTTCATGCAACACTGACAAAGTTAACTGAAAAAGTCAGTTGCAACAATGTCGATGCGGCATCTTACCTTGCGGCTTAAAATCATAGCCTTCTCTAGCGCAGATTGTTCATCTTCTTCATAGTACTCCGCTAACCAGTTAACTAGAGGTGAGCCGGCTTGCTTTTCTTCCAAAGAAACACTTTCTAACTCATCTTCACTGGAATTACCTTTTACAACTTTGGAGTAACAGTCGTGTAGACATGATTTTTAAAAAATATATATCTAATATGGTAGGAAAGACAACGCACGCAACTTTCACTGAAAGTCAAGAAGTTGGATATATGTACCAGACAAGATTCTGAAGACGCTTAATGCTATTTGAATAACAGAAGTGTTGCATCAAATGGCAATTGTGGAATTTGACGGAAAAAGAACAGCTTGGATTCTGAGCCAGTTGGCGTAAATAAAAGTTATGCTTGTTTGCCTCTAGGATAGCCAAACTGCCACAGCGATAATTGGCGCAATGTCTGGGACAACATCAACATGTATTACCGTTTGCTATACGATGATTCGAATTACAGACAATTTTATATCACATTTAAAATATACTGTAACGTATTTGGCGCATAATTTACGACCCTCGACTTGCGAGCAACGGACCCTCGACGTTGAACCATTGACCCTCGACCTATAACCCTCGACACTCGACGTACAACCCTCGACACTCGACCCTCGACCATTACCTAGACTCGTTTACTGACTGTGGAAAGTGAAACATGACACAATTCAAACGAAAAACTCGTTGGGAGGCGCGCATGTCATCACTTAGAAAACAACCAGGTGTTATTTCCGTTATAAAATTTTACTAAACACAGGCTTTAACATCGACGGTTGAAGCCGTTGTTTATTCATTTTACGAACAATTCTTAGCAAATCACCATGAGTCTTGTTCTCATATGTCGCCGATGGTCGGCAATCAGTACAATCAGTAGCAAGTACAACCAGTAGCAGTGTTTATAGATTCCGCTGTTGCCAGGCGGCCCAGGCCCTCGTGGCGCGCGCGATAAAAAGCTGCAAAGATGTCGTAACACAGTTGCATACATGTCAAGGTGAACGCAAACTTCACTTCTTGACAAGACAACAATGTAACAATCGAATGGGATGAAATAGTTGAAATTTTAATGCACCATTAATGACAATGCAACGATTACAGTACCAAAATATACATCAAAGAAATATTTAAATGCATAAGAGTTAGTTTCCTATACGTACGCGCATGCATTAACTGAATATATTTTCCGCGATAGATATATTACATACAAGCAGGTCTACTATGTAAAGACAAACTAGAGTACAGTATACCATAACCAGACCATCGTAGTTACTCGTTTTAGCGCCGCATTTAAAACACTGGAAACTTATTCAAAAGAGCATCGCGGGCGCTGAAACGAGTATATACGGTATACACGTCTCGATTATGTAAAATACTTCACCTAGCCCTTCGCCTTTCCACTTACAAGTTACAATTTGTATTCAGATATAAAACGGGTCAAAAGTACACTCCAAAGAGTACTCCACGAATACAAAGACGTCTATTGTCTAACAGTGAAATGTAAATACATCTGGAACGCTAACTCCATAAGAAAGCGCCTATGATTGGATGAAGCCAAGCAGATCA
>JAODVM010355489.1:0-11131 GCA_025400095.1 Phenganax marumi
CTTGTTGAGCACTGTATTAGTTACCTTAAATATTTTTAGCAAATCCTTCAAAACTTAGGAGTTACCTGTCCGAAATTACCACTTTGATCACAGAAACTTTGACAGTGTAAACCGGGCCTAAGGGATTAATTACATGGCACAAAGTTACCTCGCATATATAACGCGCGCATAAATTTATACTTCTGCCTGCGCATGCAGACAACAAGTTTAGAAACAATTTATTCAAAAAACTTTTGAGTTTCAAGGAGAGAACACTTTTTGAAATATAATTTACTCACGTCTGACGTTTTTGTAGGCGTTGTTTGCAGAAAAGTTTGTTTGAAGCGCAAAAAAATTATCAAAGTAAGAATGCTGCTACGGTAACGGTCTATTAGCTACTTGCAATATTATTGATGCCAAAAGAGAACCCGTGCGATATAGTAAAAAGGTTTTAAGTTTCCCATTTGTTAATTATAACATAGCTTCACACTGTCGGAAAGCAGTATCTCAGTAGTTTAAACGGCATCTTACAGTACCAAGAGCCTGTATTCTACTTCTATTGTCAGTAAAACAGATCATTCGAAATTGTGAAAGGAACGCGGAAAAAACTTTCACAAACTATGCACAAACTCATATTCACGAAGAAAGTTTCAAAAGAAATACATGTTTGATCAGTTTCTTTTTATATGATAAAACACGGTTCAAATTTCAGCTTGTAATTTCTCAGCGAATATAAAGCTATTTCGGAAACTGTTTCGCTAATGCTGTGATCCAACTGAGAGATTTTTGAAGGCGTTTAATAAACTCGCATCTCATGTTTTATCACAGTTGAAACACTCCGCTGCGCATCGTGTGTTTTTTTGATAAGAAATTTCTTGTGACTTCCCTGAAGTGTCGGCTCGCCGGAATCTCACCAAACCGGGCCAGTTCTGCTTCCATATGAGCACGAAGTTGAAAATATCCAAAATCAGTCTACGAGGTGGGATCTAACTACTAGAAATTCATCCAGGCTAATCTGGCCAGTTCAGCTCATATGGCAGGCGCTATAAATTACAGAAGAAAATAAGAAAATTGGCTGGTACCTAGTTGCAATTTTTCGGCGATGTCATCATGTTACGGACCTACAGACATCGTTGACTGTCTTTGTTGTTGACCCTTTTACTATAGCCTTTCGACCTTGATCGTTTTAGTCACGCTGACTCGTTCAACCAGGGTTAGCGAGCTGGCCCGGGATAAAACTGTTTACTGACTGGCTTTAAGAGGCTACATAGTTTCGCCTTGAAACTTGCTATTAGTATTATCTGTTATATCTCAGCTGTTTAGCTTGATGAAGACATTATTTTAGCGTGTATTCTTGCTATTAGCGGTTCGAAATTATAAAAACTAACGCAAAAGAGACTTTAATTCATCAACAAAGTTTTAGCCCGATTAGCTGGACTGGCCCACACTTGTTACGCTCATCTGCCAATTGCAAATCCATGCACTTCACTGCGATCCCAGTTTGCTTGTATCGGGATCTCACCGGGCAGGCCAATCTGGTTTCCATATGAACACAAAGTTGAAAATACATAAAATCATTCTACGAGACAGGATCACGTACCACTACGAGTTCACCGCGGCTAAACAGGCCAGCTCAGTTCATGTATATGAGCGCATACATGTGCATGCCTTCTTTCATTGCAACATGCCAAATTAATCCAACAAACCAACTCAAGTGAGTGGAGAGATAACTAACTTCTCGACCTATACGTGATAACTAAGTGCTGTTGCAAAAATCCGAGCTAAAGTAGTGTGGAAAAGTTTGGTTACGGCTGGGCATATTTTTTGCATTATCTTGAATTAATGCATGGAAATCATGAAAATAAGTGAAATTGTCATTTCCCATAAGTCATAAGTTAGGTTAGGCTACTCAATGCCTTTTTCCGTTTCAAAATACTCTTCATGTTCTCACATCAATGCATGAACAATATACTTTAGGTAAACGCACTCAATGAAGAAATAATCTATGTTTACATGCAGTGCGAGCAGATAGCTGTTAATTCATTAAAACTCATGCACTAATTGCACCCTTGCGAATTGTTTTCAGTTTCTTTTAAAGAGCATTCAGAACATATGGGCAGTGTCACGTTATGTGTACACCTAATTGGCGAAATATTTGAACTTTGATATTCTTTTGAACGTGGCTTGGAGATTGCTCTCTACTACACATCGTCACATCATAGCGTCATCTATATTCAGGTTGTCTTGTGTACAATAACACATCACTTGGGCCTTACTCGTGCGATGAGTTCAGTGTACGATTTGTTTGAACGTATGCTTGTTGGAAAACTGCTAGAGCAGGTCACAAATTAATCGAAACAAAGAAAATGACATGCAGCTTAGCTTGCGCTCTATTGTGTCTCTTACGCTTTCTATACCACAAATTTTGTACACTTTTATAGATACGTCTAATTTTCCGCACAGCATATCACTTATTTACCGTTTATTGGAATTCGTGTTCACAACTATTAAAAGCATGTCATATATCTAATTTAGCTGGATCAAATAATTTAAAAATATACATATCTAGCTGAGTGAGATTTAGCGTCATGTGAGGTGCGTCTTAACCGCGATATTTTTTACTAGTGTAATTACAGTACGGGACACGAATAAGTACTCAAAGTGTACACACAGTGTAACCTGTAAGCCAACGCATCAAATAAAGTGAGATGAATGCGCATCGATGTAGCAACATTTTCAAGCATGTTTTTTCTATAGATGCATGTAATTATTTCAAATAAGCTATAAAAATCCCTAAAATCTTCTTCACTCGGGCAGTTTGTATGAGTCATCATGATTGCGTGATTCAAAGTAATAAACCAACAAGCCAAATTGTAACTGCAGTACGCCAATGAAGGAGGAAAGTTGCCAATTTATTGCACAGTCTTATTTATGTTCTTTTTGCTTAGGCTAATTTTTTGTACAGTGTTTCTTCATGAACATGTACGCTAGACGGAATGCCCACGCAGTTATGGACTTAAAACGCGAGCTCGATGCTATCAAAGGCAGCTAGGTCACGCACCAGTCTAGCCGTGAAAGTGTGAATTCACAGATAAGAGATCGAAATATGAGTAGCGAGACACGTGCAAATAGTTTTCTTCTTGTCTGCGGTATTTGGCAAGGCACACAGTAAGAACAAGCATCTTTAATCTCGCACACTTCGAGTGCAGACTGCGGTGTTGACAGGCGTTTGCGGATTAACGACATTTTAAATTCACTGCTGTGGCGTGTCAAGCTGTGAAGTGCTAAGAAACAAATCGCATCAAGATTCTCATGAACGGATTAAGACACGCCAAGGCCAAATTGCTTATGTGCTTCAAATAATTGAAATTCACTAAAGTTCACTTTAGTAGTTCAGCTTTAAGACGTATCAATTTCAACCTTTGACTTCACGCACTTTGTGTAATTTGTTAAAAGCGGCGTTTTCTCAGGCTGTATTGTTGCGATAGAGAGAGAAGAGAAAACGGAAAGATATCTTTAAATTATCGCGTTATATTCTTTTGTACTTTACGTTCCTGCTAGCTGTTCGGGTACTACATATTATAGTCCATCAAAATTCATGTACCGTTGCAGTATAGGTATGTAGTCTAGAGAGCTCTAAATCTTCCTGCTGCGGCAGGAACGAGGCATTTCCAAGATTAAAAAGTCAAACAATAAATTTGTCTTATTGTTACTCTGGGTCTCGTTTGATTGTAACATTGTACTTTTTCTAAACAGCAGCTGAAGTATAACCGCTGAAGAACATATATATCGCTGAAGAGCAAGCTTAGAAACTGAGAATTTTACAGGCGAAGGATTATAGCGAAGAAATATCTGCCTTGTTGGCGATGTCAAAGTCGTACAGTCGTCTGGTAGTCATAGGCCATGTCAATCGTTGTAAACTGATGGTCAAATTGAAAATTCCCTGACCCTGCTAGTCTGAAACCAACGTATTGATATCTTGTATTTGTCAAGAGCCAGGCTTGCCCCGAACATTAAGAATAAACACTTGTCACTCTCTGGTGAAACGTACATGTTTAAGGCAATATTCGACTAGTATTTTCCTTTCCGTTAAATCCCTTAGGCTTGTCGCTGTGTAGCCTAATTAAACGGCTTAGACTCGGTGTGACTGAATAAGGTAGCGGCCGTAGCCTTAGCGCTAATCTGGCATTGAAAAGACCGAATATTAGTATCGAGGCTGCGATCAATGTCAATTTTAATTTCGGCCAAGTTAAGTCGGATACAGAAAAACGACTCTGCTACCAACACCGGATTATTAAATGTGAGAAAACATCGAGTGCTTCTTTTCGGCTTTTGATAAAAAAAGTTCAGCTTTAACAGTTTAACATGACTAATCTGTATTTGTCTTATTGTAAAACACAATTAACAGTTGCTTGGCTATAACGCGTGCCGCGCAAGTTCTAGACAACCTCCAAGCAGCCGGCGAAAATAGCTAACGCGCCGCTCCGGAATTCCCAAACGGGCGACAAGGCAACACCATACTAGTTTACCAGGAGAGGCAATTTTCTTAACTGTATGCCATTTCAAGTTCATGGGGTCTTGAATTCGTGTATGCTACACTGTACTATGCTGCACTGTACTATACTATACTGTACTGTACTATAATATTCTATAATATTCTACACTATCCTATACTTTACTATATCAGTATGGCTTATCATGCCGACGTTCCGCATCCTGCAGGGACGCAAAATGTCTATATTTCATGGAACGAATTGTTCTCAGCATATCTGTAAGGGCTGGCCCACAAGAGGTGACTTTGGTAAGCAGACTTTTGCCAAATATCGGGTAATAACATGTTGGATTAAAAGTTCAAAACAATTTCATTTTGATCATTTCCGATTATACAGTGGTCGGATGACAAAATCGCCAAAGTCGACAGGAAAAACGAAAGGATTTCGCTAAGCGGTTGCAAAGGAATGGAAGGTCAACTATTTACATGTGCCGAACTAGTCCAAATGACTTGAGCTTATTTTGAGCTTCATTGTTAATTCGCTGCGGTAAAGTTTGACGTTCTAGTTTAAGGATAGGCCCGACCCTTCTAGCCTCGCTTCTAGCTACAAATACAGATTTGGCGTGCATGTAAATATATATTAGGCATGAAGCATTAGACCAAGTTACTTGTAATGTCAAGCTACAGGGAGCCGTTTAATGTATGTTTTAGTAATTGATTCAAATTTTCGCCTAATGATCATTCATAACAACACAGTAGCAAATATTCAACGAGTTTGAATAGCATTTGACAACCCATCGTGTTGTTGTCATAATATCCTAAATATAGCAACGGAGCTGCGCTGTGTAGTCAAACGTACGCATACGGCGAAATATGTTTACGTTTAGAATGTGTACAGTTATTTTCATATGCTTGCCCTTCATCTATTATTATGCTTTGTGTTTGCTGTTATTGTAGTGTATTCTTTTATTAAGCTCAACAAGGAAATAATCGTTTCCATGTTCTTGTCTATCTACATAACATGGCTTTTGAATTCATATGTTAATGTATAGACAAGAAACTAAATTAGTCTTACTATACAAGATTTGAACTTTAAGCCTACTTTGTCAAAGCGCTAACCAACCAAGTCAACAAAGAAATGAATTCTGTAAACTGAAACTAAACTTTGGCTTTGCAATATTGTCAACATAATCCTAATTTGCGAGAAACAAAGTGAGCGGACTTACACAACGGAGCTAACTAGCAATATGTGGATTTCAGTATTATTTAGACAAAATAGCTTTGAAGCTGCCCAGCCCATGTTCTATATAAGAAAGGGTAGCACAGTATGCAGGTGGCTAACTGTCTTGATATGTTGGTTTGAAATTGTCAATCAAATCATTAGGGCGTATTATCACGCCGTTCATCTATAGGCTCATTATGTTCATGCTATTGATGAAACGATAAGGCAACAAAAGGTTGGCTCCCTCCCTCGCTACCTTATGCAAACACAGTCACAATGCTGTGTTGTCTTGTGTTGAATACAAAATTAGATACCCTGTCTCGTTGTTGGCAGACAACAACAGCGTTTCAACATGCTATTCATTTTGATTAACCATTCGCTGCGAACTCAAGCTGCGACCAGATTTAACAGCCATATGCAGCATGCAATATCGTTTGTAAAAAAAACAGCAATAACAATATACGATCTATCTTTAAATATCAGCAGAAATTGTGTTTAGGGCTGATACGATCGCCACGTATATTTGTGAAGTCAAGCCTAGAACAGTCAAGAGCTGAGACTCTTTACATTGATACAAAGTTTTAGGGCGCCGTATCGCCTTGAATAGGCAAAAGACTGTGAATAATTAAAGCATGAGTAAATAGCGCCTGCGTTTTGCTCAAGTTATGTGAATTCCTGACGCAAGCTCGCCGCTTTGTGTTGAGTCAAGTGGCATGCAAGCACTTGGCGCTTTCGTCAAGAACGTGTCAGCCCGGTTCACAAACTCACGTCAGTGAAATACCGCGGTATAAACTCTCTTGAGGCTCATGAATTACATACATATTCCAGGATCAAAGTCTCTCACAAAACGATTAATATATGTACAAGTCAGTATGTTTGTATCTTTAAGTATACAGTACAGTAGTGTCTGTGTATACCTCGGCGTATACTGTATAATAACTATGCAAATCTCACTCGATTAAAGTTTTCAGTTCGACTGCATAGATACTGATTAAGGCCTGTAGTAAAACATGATGTATCTCAGGCCTTTAATATAATTTTTCTCCACAATTTTACGTCTAAAAAAATTAAGTAAGTCTAGGTGACATTTTAAGCCGGAGTTGTTGTTTTGAGTGCGTTTGGCGTTGAATTCTCAAGATAATAAAGTTTTATGTTGATTCGGCCAAGTAAATTAGACAAAAATGCGACGTCTACACCATGCCTAAGTGTGTTAATGTATGACTTCAGGAACAGCCGATTGTTCGAACTTTTGTATTTCTGTTAAAATGTGTAATACTTCTCGCTGTTTAAAAGCGTTTTGCATGCACTACATTTCGGTGCTCATGCAGTATATTTGCTACTCTGCCTTTGCATAAATTGACTACGATAACATCTTCAGTATTGCCGCGTACAAAAATAAAATAAGAACGAAAATTTGAATGATGAAAGTTTGTTAAAAATTACTAAACTGAGCAAATTACGGTTGCTTGTAAATAGTTCGAATCAACTTGCACAAAGTACTTCGGCTATACAAATTATTGACGGCTTTATCACACGTGTGAGCCGTTTAAACTGCTGTGCGTTCTTATCGTTTTAAATAACTTCCTTCAATTTGGAGGCGTCGTTTTATTGATTATATATCACACCACATGATACATTAAACAGTTCTCCAATCAAAATAAGCCTTGTCAAAACATGCTAGGTTGCCTACTGGCAAAGCCAAGCTGAAACTATGAAGCTGCAGTGACAGTGTGCGTCTACCGGTGTAGCTACAGTTAGACACCTGTTATAAAACGAGGTTAATTACTCTTCGTCATATACATATTCCATGACTGAAAGCGTGCTTGTAGCATCATTTTCATGCTAGGCGCGATCGCACATTGCAGTCGATTATCGAATACCCTTTAGCACCTGCCCCAACTCTGCACTCAGCGAAACAGTAGATATTTTCCAACTTGAGAATACCGCGTTGTTACCCAATGAAAATGAAGCGCGCGATAACGACACCAAATTTGTCGAATACTTTTGAGTTGTTTTTGACCAATAAACGGTGTGTTCGAATCACGTGTGCCAACAAAGGCTGCCCGGTTGAATGATAGCTTCTGCTTATGAGACAGAACTCTAAACTGTATACACAGCAGTCTACCAGCGAAAATTGGAAGCGCAGCGCAAAGGAAAGTTACGACCATTACTTACAGCTGTCTCTCATGATGAACACTGGAGTAATCCAAAGTAATGTGGTTTGCTTCAAAAGCAATTTACACCTCGCTATACTTAGCATTCATATTAACAACACTCTACGTATATTGTTAAGTATTGATATCATAGTGTATATAGTGACGTTACACTCAAATGACTTTTAACTCTTGAATTTTGACATATAGATTTGTTTGACTATAACAATTCATTCGTTTTAGATCAGTCTCGAAGAATAGCGTTATGTGTTGGTTGCGGGGCTCAAATCACTGATCAATTTATACTCAGAGTGTCTCCTGATCTTGAGTGGCACGCTACCTGCCTAAAATGCTCCGAATGTAATGTCGCCTTAGATGAGACTTGTACTTGTTTTGTACGCGATGGAAAGACGTACTGCAAACGCGATTATTATAGGTAAATGTTTATGCTTTATCAATAAGCCTTTAAACTGTAGTGCATAATACAAGTGCCTGATCCAATATAATTTTCACAATTTCCGTACAAAGGAAGGGGGCCTCTTTTATGTTTATCGATAAATGAGTATGTTATGGACTAAACTGTAAAACGGACATCTCCGCGTTACCTTCGTGTATCTTCTTGAAAAGCGCGTGTTTGCAAGTAAAAATTAGCATCCAAATTCAAGCCCTACCTGTAGGCACTTTTAGTACTGTAGTATCTCACTGGTGTTTTAAAATTCCCAGTGGTCAAGCGATTATAACCTAGGCGCTTATATGTTCAGCTCGATCAAACCGCTCCGCCTCCAAAGTTTGGTGCAGCTATAGCGGCTTTATTGATCTACTGCTAGAACATGTACATGTACACTGAAAATGTCTTTGTCTCGCTCAATCTAGCACTGACCGACTAGAAAGATTTCACGGTTATTCGAAACTTTGCATGCCAGCAGACCGTATCCGTGATCAGCTAATAACACTCATTCAAAATATAATTTTCACTCTTAGTTATTGTTTAGTTTTCTCATTTGATCTGAACTACAGCTATTTGTTTTATTCATTCATCAAATCTCCTTGTTCTCACGAGTCGTGGCCTACGGAAACTGAAGTATTCTTGCAAATTGAAGCCGGAGTACGCTCCCACGCACAAAGTTGACAGCAACCTCGCTCGTAAATTATTTCAATTTATACTCAGTATTTTGTTCTTAGGTTATTTGGTACCAAATGTGCAAAATGCAACCAAGGCTTACACAGAAAGGATTACGTGATGCGAGTTAAAAATAAGATATATCATATGGAGTGTTTTCGATGTGTTGCGTGTTCCAAGCAATTGGTACGCGGCGAGGAATTTGCTTTACGAGAGGACGGCTTATTTTGTAAAGCGGATCATATCATCTTAGAGAAGGCGCGAGAATATTCGTGTGCCGAGAATCATCCAGCGACCATAAATACAGGTATGTTGTCCTAATATTGATACTTGTACTGTAGATTTTATGAACAGCTAGACAGGCATTACAATGTGCTTAGCTCCAAATGCAATCGTTTCCGTCCGAGGTGAAATTATGAGTTGATGATGTAGCTTATCGGAGGCATATCAGTGCTTCTATAAGAATACAGGCGTAACTTCAGATACGATATAGCGTTTAAATTAAGGTAAAACCTTCAAGAAAGCACTGCGGTAGGTCCACAGGGTGTAAAACACGAGAGGTTGGCCAATGTAGTTGTCGCAGAACACATGTCGAGTGATGTCTTCATTAGTGCAACAAGCTGGGTTTGGTTATCATGCTTGTTTTAAGATCACGCTGTATGCTTAATTACACAGTATAGACTACAGATAACGCATACAAATATCACAAACAGCAAGATATAAACGTTATTTCATCTAGTGCGGTGCAACTGAGATAAATGCTGCATGTTTTACGCGCTTGTCAACATATGCCTGTATTTTACCGCACTATCAAGGAGACGCTTCGAACCTCGAATCGTTCTTACCCGTAGATATAGGGCCGACTCCCTTATTTTCAAAAGTATTATGCAGCACAGATCACCTCATTTTGCTTTTGGGGCCTTGCGGTCCATGGATATAAAACGACTGTTTGGTCAATGTGCTCTCGTGACTGTACTTTTAATACTGCTATCGCTATATACCTATTGTAAATATCATTGATCGTTTGCCTCGTTCAAAGGCTATATATATTCAAAAATTTTTACTGAATGCAACTTGCATTAGGCGTATTTCTTTTATTGTTTTATCAATTTTGCCGTGACTTGAAGGTTAAAAATCAAACTGCTCCAGTTTTGAACTTGCCGTTTCCTTGGCATTTACTGTACTTTACTTTATACAAATGGATTTAGAACATGCTAGTTCATCAGCAGTGTAATCCTAGTTATTGGCAACAGCCTAACAATTGCAAAGCCGGAGTGAAAGTTGTTCAACTAGGCTTTGGGAGAGATCGAAAGTGACTATTGTATGATAAGCTTTCTTGACATCGTAATGCAATGCAGCGCGGTGTTCGTGATTTAACCTTTACTGTATTATTTACTACAATTTTTAGTCATTCTCAGCGACGATCAAGTAAGATTTTTATTGCTAAGCCAATGCTGCGAATTAGAGTCAAATATCCAAATCGAAGACGAAATGGCAAATTGATGGTATACTATTTTTGCTGTGACCATCACTGCGAGAATAAAGCATCATGACTCATAACTGAGTCTAGTCTTCTCAACTGGATAACATACAAGGCCGCCATAGACAACGGGGAATGAAATATTGCTCGTTTCGTCTATTACTCGCTGTACATTGAAGTTTCAAATCAAAAGGTTTCAATTTGCGCTTGTACTACGATGGTATTTTACCTGCTTCCTACTCGGCGGGGAATTGAGCAGTCATGCAGGCCACGAGTACAGGCCGCTGGACTCCATTCTTTGCAGTTGCACCATTCATAATGCATGATTGCCGACTACAATGTATTCAGTATGGTCAATTTTACTATTGTGTCAAATTTCTGTAAAGGGTTAGAGCTTCTGAAATTTCGATCAAGCATGGATTTAAGCGACATTTAAGCAACGCTTTACATTTTGTGTTAATACCCTTTTGCTGGACTTTACTGTCCTTGGCGGTCGATTCTTTACACGGAGTTTTCATGATAAACTACTGTGTGCATGTCAATTCAAGTGCAGTGTTACGTAATGCAGTGTCTGTTCGACTTCACTACATTCAGTCTAGCAGTGCAAATTAGAATTCTCACTTTGAAACTCTGCAATGTCAGTGCAACTTGGCATCAGAAAATACAATCTACTTCCATGCTATAA
>JAODVM010355599.1:0-11127 GCA_025400095.1 Phenganax marumi
CCTCAGCTGGACAAGCTGAGAATTTTCAGTATTTGTGTGAACACAATTCATTAGGTTTGCAAGTTTTCATAGGATTTCATATTTTGAAAACAGAAAAGCTTTATCCGACCTTCCAACTCTCGCGACTTTTCGTGAGCAGTAAAATATTTCTAGAGTGACCACGCCTTCCTCGCCATGTTCAAATTCTGACATGATGAGGATACTTCATGTTACACCGAACATAACTTCCGCTTCCGAGCAGGAACTCCCAAGTTCAATTCCCAGCAACAGCACTTTTTTTTTGCTCGCTTACTTTGCCTTCGCTTACCGAAAAATTTGCCTTACAAATACTATAAAATCCGTCTTGAATTTGAAATAAGGCTTGTCATATATCGTGAATGAATGAATTTTGCATTAAAAATACACGAAATGTTTGCCACAAGTTATAAATCCGCTATTTAAACACTCGAAACACAATAAAAAAATTTGCCATGCTTTTTAATCCAAAAATGAACAATATGTCGTAAAACTACACACAAATGTACTGCGGCTAAAACTGTTGTTATTTACCTTAACATTTTTGTTGTTTAACGCGTTCATTTTAAAGCAAAACGACAAAGGACTCACTTGAAGTTCTAAATGTTCAATTTCCGTTGCAAGCGATTCTAATATTAGCTATATTTTGTTCCAAACGCGATAATTTCTAGACAATATCTTCGCAAAACAATTCGCAGAGATTATAGACGGAGTAGCTTTTACAAAACAACAATATTCGGGGCTACAGTTCATTAAACATCTTCAAAACAAACGTGAACTCGTTAGAAAGTTCGCCCGTATGAAATTCTGTATTATTCTTGGACGACATTTTCGCTGCTAAATAATGAAAAATTTCTACCAATATACACAAATAAAACAAACTTGTACCTTTAAGTGTGGTTGTGAGGCTTTTTTCTTTCCTTCTTGACATTTTTTCATGAGTAATTTTACTTTTTAGCAAGTCTCTTCTTCAAGGCGTGTTCAAAAAGGCCGGCTGAAAATTTTAACATTACGCTCAATGTTTTCCCGCCTCGAAACCTCGTCTCGAGATCTGATTGGCTACTGACATTTACACCATTGCCCAATGAATCAATGTTGATAATGCATGGCTAACGTGTACGAAATGTCCAATACATACACAAATGTACCAATATTCTCCTTGCACATGCGAATTGACGGAGCATATGGGCTTTCCAGTTACTGAGTTCACTGGGGCATTCTGAAGAAACTCCGCCTTTACAACAGGATCAACAGCGTTTGGGGACCAGTTCCTGGTCCAAAAAGGTAGTTCCTTCAAACGACATTTTATTTGCTCATGCACGCCGTGTCAAGCGCAGCATTTTCTAGAAAGCTAAGACAACCCACAAAAAAATGAATTGAACAGAGTTGCCCTGATAGTGGAATATAGATACGACTTTATTCTCATAGAAAATTTGTGATAAAAAACCCGTTTTAGCCAAAGGATAACAGGATATTATATGGATAAAAGGATATTATATGTACATTGAAGGACTTTCATGAAAATTATGCATTTTCGTCAAAAACTATAGCAGCCTAAAAATCTCCGAAGATTTTTTTTGGCGTAGGAGTTAAGAAGAATAAATCTTGATCAAATGACTCAAGTATTACCCTTCTTAGACGTACAATCCCTGACCTTGACAGAGCTTGGCACTTCGCTCAATGAAGATGACGTTTTTGAATAAGGAGATATATTGCGATTCTTCTTGAAAGGACTCAAGTATTATAAATATGAACAGCCCCTGCCTTGAATGGGCACTTTGAAAGACCAAACTACTACAAATATGTACAATCCCTGACTTTGACATAAGTAAATTTAAGCCTATTTTCTCCTTTCCTTGTCCGGAAACCGGAAACCGGTTTCCATTGTCTGGAAACATTGTCTGTTGTTGAGAGACGTCATTCTAGCTAAGTTGCTATAGTCAAATGCTACAAAAAACTCACCAATTAAGGTGATTACCTTATATTCCCCCTCCATTATTATTCCCCCCCCCGTTTATTCCCCTCTATAATACATCAGATCAAAGAACTGACGCCGAAGTTCCGGGAGCAAAGAACGTCACATTTTTATCTGCTATTTTATACTGGACAATCTTCGCTGATGGTCGACCTGTCCTCGTAGCAACTTCGTGATCAATAATTTCTAGCTGAAATGTAAAAAAACAACAGCTAGTTTCGTCCACTATCAAGAGAACACGCGTTCTTTGACGAGTTCACTTGCTTGTGTGCAGCACGACGAACGAACAAGTTTTCCTCAACAAGGAATAATAAGTAATACTCTACCTGCCCGTGTACGCTTCTACAGTAACCCGTGCTCAGTCCCTTGATGTGAAGTTGCGTGTCGCATTTATAGACCAAATATTTTTCTAAGATTTCCTCGTCGGAGTCACCTTGATCTTCATCAGCATGTACGAGAGCCACTAAACATCCAGCCTAAACAAAAATTCAGTAACCTAATCCCAGTTTTAACCTGCTCATGAAATTAATTTAACGCCTACACAATTGAACTTTTTGAAACCTTGAAAAATTAGCATTGCAGGACCAGTTGCTATGGTTATAGTTAAACTACTGCTTATTTCCTACCTTTTCGGGATCACAAACAGTGACCAGACAATATTGAATGAAATCTTGAATATCCGTGCTCGAAATTCCCAGTGTAAGAAATATGGAAACGTCATCGATTAGCAATAGGAACGGTTGGTCATTTTCAAATTTGGAAATTTCGTTGCATATTTTATCGTAGAATGGCTTTAGAGAAAATTTTGGATCTCTGCGAAAAAAAACATTGGTGAATCTTGTTGAAAGAGTCTTTCCATCCGAATTTTATTGACACTATTGTCAACTTGTTTTTTAATTGTTTTGAGCGAGTTAAGCAACTATTCATACCTGTTGGCTAAACCGGTAAACGGGTTATTTTGAGATACGAGTGTAGCTTCGTTCCTCTCATATTTCATGCTCTGGACAGCATATTTCAGTCCTTCAATAAATATTAGCTTGCCATTTTGTAGATGACCATCAAGGTTAACTCCCTATGGAAAATATGATCGTGTTGCCGCATCTGTCAACCCGTTCAACCAAATTCCAAACTTTTTAGCTTGATAGTACATGTGGCTATATGTAAACTCACCAGTTTTTGAGCTACACTGCTGTAATGTGTGAAAGATTGGGCCAATCCAACAAAACAGACATTGTGTCCCCCTTAAATGAACCACTGGCATGAAAATAACAGGACAGACAAGCAATAACAGATAGATTAGACCAGTGGCGTAGCTAGAGGCGGGGCAGGGGGGCGACTGCACTCCCACTGGACGTTTGTGGTGTAGTTTGTCGGAAAATTTTGACACTTGTCAGAATATCGAACGATCACGAATGGCAAAGTAATACTACAAATATAACATACATTCATATAACAAATATATTAATATTCTTTTCTTGCTAAAGGAGTGTTGATTTTGATATGCTGTTTTAAAAGGCAACATATTTGATGCCGCTTTCTACGCATTCAATTAAAGCCACGCCCATTTGGCCACGCCCTTTTCTTGGATTTTCTTAACCCTTGCCCCTCCTCAAGAAATTTCTTGCTACGCCACAGGATTAGTTAATGAAATAGTTCACTTTAATAGATGGTTTCACAACCAGAGTATCCGAAGAGTATTCACCTTTACTCCATTTAGACTCTGTTCTAAATGGAGTAAAGGTGAGGTAAAAGTAAGTACCTTTGAGATAAAAACTAAGAAAATGGTGTATAAGAAAACTGCCATCATTATATGATTCAGAGATGAGAAAAAACTTGCCCTAGAATCATAGAGTAAAATCATCTGGAATTAGAAAGAACAACCATTTCACTGGAAGTATTGCCATTTCATGGGTGAACTAGAGAAATCAGCAAATTGTTTTATTAACCTATTTAGTAGCAGCAAGAGTGTGATGATCCAGTAGACTAAAATCATATGATGTAAGATGGAGTTAAATGGTGAAATATGTCACTGTGGCACATTGGGTTGTAACGGACAAATATGCATCAAAATAACTAACCTTCGGCGTACTTTTGTTATCAATATCCAACAATTTGTTGAGAGCGGTGAACATACTTCGATTTCTGTTTGCAAGTCCCACTCCCACCCCCAGAGTAAAGGCGTGGTAAAGGTACACTCTACAACACCGCTCCAGCTATGATGTACCCAATTGTACCTAACTTGTAGCAAGCTGTACTTGATTTTATCTAAAGTTGTACCTAGTTGTACTCAGGTCGCATACTAAATTGTGAGAACGCACTTGTGAGAAAGTGACTGATTGACTGATTCTCCTCTCAAGAGACTGGAAACCACAAAAATGGCGTCTTTATTATGGTTTTGGAATTCTATATTTTTTAGATTTTCTTTTGTTTTCCGATAAGGTTGTGCATGCAGTGTTCTTCTAAAGTTCTCAAGACTTGAGTTAGTACTCTAGCTTAAAAGTTTTTCGTAATCGAGCTTCGAAATCTGCGGTATACTTGTTTTGTCGATTGACAAATATCAACGCAGTTGAACTATTATATTGATTATCGAATATTGAAGTATTCTCGTGTTGTGTTCATTGTTGATTTAAAATGGGTGATTCTAAAATATCTAATAAAAGGCAACCGAATCATCTTCCTGATTCAGTGACTGGCTTCAGAACTATTGAAACGATTGGCAAATTAGTTATTTTAGTGATTCAAAGATTTTGGAGGTTCTGCAGTGCGGCGATGCTGACATTGTTGCTGCTCTATTGGCTGTATGGTGGAATAACTACATTTCTACTGCTGACAGCGGCTGTGCTTGGAGTACTCTACTTTTATCAAGATGCATTGTTGTATTTTCCTGATCAACCTGAATCGTCTAGGGTTTTTGTACAAACTCCACACAAATTTGGTTTGCCTTTTGAAAACTTTTACCTCAAAACTAGAGATGGTATCAGGATTAATGTTATGCTCATAAAGCAACCAACCCCTAGGTTAGCTGTGGCGCCGACCATATTGTTTTTCCACGGAAACGCTGGAAACATTGGACATCGATTGATAAATAGCCATGCTTTGTACAAAAATTGCGGATGTAATGTATTCCTTATTGAATATCGAGGCTACGGTCGTAGCGATGGATCTCCTAGTGAGCGAGGTATGTACTTACACTCTTTATGACTAGGTTTACCAATTGAGTTTGATAGACTCATCCTGGTAAGTAACTTATCCGGCATTAGACAGGCAATGCGCAAAGGAGCATTCTACCTCAAAGTTGACCCATGAGATGCCATGTACCCCAAAGCAATCTATTCTTTTACAGGCTGTCTCCACCAAATGTATTTTTGTTCGAATAGGTCTAGTTCTGGATGCCCAAGCTGCAATGGACTATTTAATGGGTCGTAGCGACATAGACAATACGAAGATTGTTATATACGGTCGTTCTCTTGGGGGAGCAGTTGCTATAAATCTGCTCTCCTTGCCGTACTTTTCTGACAAAGCTTTTGCCTTGATCGTTGAGAACACTTTCACTAGCATACCACAAATGGCTGACCAGTTGATAAATGGTTTAAATAGGCTGCCGATCTTTTGTTTTCGAAATCAGGTATTTTTAAACAATGTTTGGTTTTAATATTGGATTAAGATTGGATTTAGATTTAGATTGGATGAAGATTAAGATTATTTAGGATTGGATTAAGATTGGATTTTTTGCAATTGTTTATCAATTCTGTTTTAGTTTGATTCACTTGGTAAAATTCGTAGCATGAATACGCCAACCTTGTTTTTGTCTGGCTCTAAGGATCAGCTCGTTCCACCAGCTATGATGTACAAATTGTACGAGGTGTGAAAAACTATGTCAACTTATTCAAAGACAGTTAGCTAATAAATTCACAACAATAACAGACAACACAGATATAATAACAGCACTTTCAAGCCAACAAAACCCCATATTGTGAAACCATCGCCTTTTCTTTTCAGAACTGTCCTACATCGATTAAAAAGCTTGAATGCTTTGAGCGTGGAAGTCACAATGATACGTGGCATTGCCAAGGATATTTTGAAGCCATTAGCAGATTCTTGATTGAGGTAAACAATGCATACTGGATTAATTCTCTTGTTAGCTCAGAATGAGTAACAATGTGCCCCTTACTTAGCTATTTTATATTGTCTGAGAAGAGATAGCTTTCAAGCAAGATTATGATGTGTGCACCTGTTATTTGATGTTACTTTTTTTCCTAATGCCAGATGATTTTACTTGCTTCATTTTGTTTGCTAGGTCTATGAAGCCAGACAAATGGGTTTGTTCACATCATCAAACCCTGAGACAAGTGCTGAATCAAACTTTAATTATACAAATCCAGTGAGAGATTTATAAATGATCTTATAGTTAATATATTTATTCAAAGCAAATGCATTATATAGATACAATACAGTAGTGCAAATTATCAAACAAAAAAACATCACTTAACCAAACAAGTGACATATTTGCTGCTTTGTTGCATGATGATGTAATACTATATATACTGGATTCTAAACCACAAGGCACGTATGATATATGTGATACCATTATTGTTGCAATGTTGCAACTGAATAGATAATTGAAACAAAAAACCTAACGCAAGCAATTAATTATAAAGTGTGAAAATTTTATTGTTATCAAACTATTAAAAAAGGACTACAGTTCTGAAAACTGATCTCTTTTGTTTTTTTAAAATCATGTGTTAAAAAGAAGCAGAAAAAGGTTTTCTTGTTTGACTATGAAGTGCAATTTAAAAAATACGTCACTGCATTAAGCTAACGATTCGCGTCCATGAGGGGCCAAGAAATCAAGGTCTGGTCCAATGGCTACGATACCATATGGATTTATCATCTTGTGACTTTGCTGAAAGGTAGAATCAAGCAATAATATTAGACACAGGTATCCCATTTGTATAAATGAATTTTTTCTGGCTCACTTGTTTGTGTTTTTCACAGCGCACAAAACTACACTAGATATGTAATGAAAAAATTCAGCAACATTTCCTCATGATAGTGGGCAATTTTCATCAGAGTAAAGTTTTAATTTGACAGAAAGCATAAAATCTATCACCACAGGAAAAAAAGCATTTTAAATTTAGTGACATTGCAAAGTTTGGTTGCAGCATGTTGAAGTAGGCTGAAAATATAGCCCCACGAAGTTTGCCAGTTTTGTATATTTTTGTATTACATGCGAAGATTGCCAACATTTCAATTTCGGCTCAAAAGTGGCAGCAATTTCCTCATGTAATACAATAATATGCAAAATTTATGAACTTTGCTGGACTATATATTCTACATTATACAACATTTTGCAACCAAACTTTGCAGTTCTACTGAAGTTAAGATGCTCTTTCCAGTTTAGGTAAAACAAACTTTATAGTGAAAAGCAGTTGTAAAATGAGCAGTTGTGGTACACAGCTAGCGCAAGCACCTCACCATGTAATGTTTCTTAATGTGCTCAAAATTCACTGTTGATGCTACACTGCCGGTTTGGTAAATATCTCTTGTGTATGGCCAAATGTTTGGGTAGTCGATTATTCTCTTTTTGTTGCACTAGAATTAAAAAACAGCGACATTAAAACTCACACGAAAGTGTACCGGCCTTGTTGTTGTCAAAATTGTCACAATTCTTATCCCAACGTTGCTTTTTTCTGTTTTTTATGATTTGTGTTTTGATACTGTATGTCACATTTACCATTTAGATGTATAAAATGAATTTTTACCTTAAAATGGCCATGATAAACAGCGTCAAATCGAACCAGCGTCGTGAACAGGCGAATATCAGCTTCTGTAAGACGATTACTCACAAGATATCTTCTCGTTGATAGAAGCTTGTCAAGCTAATAGAAAATCAGTTGCAAACAGACTTTTAGGAAACAATGTTATTTCTCAATCAAAATCAAATAACAGTCTTAACTTTAGTTTGCTTAATAGATAGTGGAGTGTCAATAAACTACAGGAATTTGGTATATTATACCTAACTAAACTGGATCCGACAGAAGCCTATTTTTGTAATCAAGGTTTTCATATATCCTAATTCATCCACAATTATCTCACATCTACTGTCCGCGATCAGTAGAGAAGTTTACGATGGATATTTGAGGTTTTACTTGAAAGGGTAGTCAGCGAGAAATCACTAATGAATTACCATACATGGAAACTAAGATTTACTTGTAATAATACAGTATAAAATTATTTCAACAAAATCTATACTTTATCGAGTGCTTCAAATAACGTCATAACAGCAGTATCATATGCCTCTTGTGACGTTGCAAATCCGCAACGATAAACACCATTATTGATACATCTACAAATAAATAAAGCTTAAATTATACAATCAGTCTATTGATCACAATCTTGATTGTCGTAAATGAAAATGTGAACAAGAAACTCACGGATAGACCCAGTCATTAACCTCATCGATTTCTTTTTGCAATTCCTGTGGATAAAGATCGAGCTCTTTCTGCTCCACAGTTTCGCAAAATTCGTTGAACTCTGTATTTAACATACGAATAATCTCACTGGACTCGTTGCACACAATCTTCTTTTGCAGTTTGTCGAATAATACCGGTACAGTCCATCGACCATCATATCCAGGTTGAGACAAGGCATATATTTCGCTCAAATACTGACAATTGTTCACAGTATCGACTGTTGCACCTGGTTTACCTTTGTATAATCAAAAGAAATTAATTAGGCATCACCATAGACAGTGGTGGGCGATGGTAGTTTGTAGTCAATGGAAGGAGGCAGTCTGGAAGCTTGGTCAACTGTTGTCTAATAACATATAGTAGAAGTCTTCCCCCTGGAAGGTCATAAGTTTCGAAGTTTGACCAAAACACAGAGAATTAGGCCCCGTTTACACTATACCAGATTCACTCGTCACCACATCTTCGTTTGCTGTTAAGGAGCAATAATCACCAGCTAATGTTTGCTAGGCTGTAAGATTTTGTATATTTCTCTGTGTCATTATCATCAAAAATTTTTAAAGAGCATCGATGGCTGCAAAATTTGACCCGCTCCGTTGGCAATCTGGTATAGTGTAAACGGGGCTATTTAGTAGACCGTTGTACACACTTTATAATTTCTGTGTCATATTTACCACAATATATACCTTCCGTATCGAACTGCCATCCATCCCCTTCCAAAAGCCAGTCGACTACGTCCAAACTTATGACCTTCTCAAGACCTTTCAGCTGTCGAACTATAATAGTTCTATGCGCCCATGGACAAGCTAAACTTACGTACAAATGATAGCGGTTTGCTTCGGCTTTGAAACCGCTAGAACCATCAGCCGTGACAGCATCACGAAACTGTGATTGCTTTCGAACAAATTCACCTTCTGCATTTGTCGTTGGCTTATATTTATCGTCTGTCGACAAGTTGGACATGTTTAATTTCAAGGTAAATATTTGTTCTCGTAGTAGTTTAAAGCGAAGTTGGCTGAGTTCAATCCGTGCTGCGAGACGATATATAGTAATGAGGTTGCATACACCAGTACTACGAACAAACGACATAATTTCCTTGTGATTATGATAATTAAAGCGCTTTATTTACTTGAATATCAAGTAACAAGTGGGGCGTTTAAGGTAATGCCTCGGAGGAAAAGACATGCAATAAAGACAATAAGATAAAAGACAATATTTTTGACATATGAATATACTTTCAGACACAAAACTATTTACAAAGAATCACAAAACAATCTTTTACAATTCCTATTTTTCTTCCCTCGTCATTAAGAGTTGTTTCCGCACGCAAAATTTTCAAAACTTCTTCAACTAGTTTCGAACTAGCATTCTTTCTAAAATCTTTGGTTAATGTTACAAAGTCAAGTACAAGATTGCCAGAAGTTGAAAACTCATCAAAAACGTCAGTCAGATCAAACTTGTGTTCTAAAACTTCTTTGAAGGTGCCATATTTCCATGAATGTTTTTCAGCAAATCGCAGCACATCTGCAGCATATGCTGTCACCAACTCAGTTGGTTTTGTGATGTTCACAGGAGTATGTTGCACAGTGCAATGTTTGTAAGTCGATTTCAAAACCCCATCTTGTAACATCAAGCAAAATACTCGGCCGTGAGGTGCCAAAAGCTTGTTGAAGATGCCTTCCAATGCTTCTTCTGGATCAGGCAAATAGAGGATGCAGTGCATCATCAGAATTAAATCAAATCTACAAAAACATTGTTGACAAGGTTCTATCAAATACTGGACAGTAAAGTGCCTTCCAGTGCAACTTATTCTAATGCCACAAAAAACTTACTCCATCTAATGCCCAACAATTTTATTTCTGGCTAACACCAAACAATTTTACTCCACATGCACTATGCACTTGAAAGCTAGTGCTAAACTTGCTCGTATCGTTGTTGTGCGATGGGTAAAATGCACTAGTATTAGCCATTACATAGAGCAAAAGTACTCAATATACCTTGCTTTCTGAATACCATCCTCAGCTAGACCATTCAGATACTGCTCAATGGTGATACAATGAAATTTGAATGTGGTTAACAACCCATCACCGTGGGACCACAACTCATTCACCATGGACTTGTATTTACCCAAGAAATATTCACTTGGATCCACAACTGTATTGATGATTTTTTTGCACTTGAATTTGTGGTTCAACAACTCATCCTTCACTAAATTGAGAATGACCCCATCACTATGACCATCACCAGCACCAACGCTCAAAATTTTGAAGCTTTCTTCGTCCAATCTTTCTTGTAGCATTTTTTTAACAGAAGAGCGAACAAAGCCTTCATTGATAAAACCCTCATTAGATATCATTCGTTTTAAAAATTCCAACAAACTGTTGGCGTAATGCTCATCAAAAAATGACTTGGTCGAAGTCATAATTGGTTGCTACAAAACTCCAAATCTGCTAACTACTCTTATAATTTATGCAACAATCATGTAATCATTACAGACTCGGCATAGTCATCATATAATTATGTTCATTTATGCTATAAATATAAACAATAGCACTGATCTCGGTATTATCGTATTATCTGACTTAATTGGAATTAACCAGTGAACTCAATACACCTGGAACGATAACTTCGCCGCCATTTTGGAAGCCAAATTGAAGGCCGCCATTGCAC
>JAODVM010355710.1:0-11127 GCA_025400095.1 Phenganax marumi
TTATAGGCAGGCGTAGGCTTAGGCTTGGCTCAGGTTGACTTGACTCTACTGACCCGACCCTACCTACCTATACTTACCTACCTAGTTATTACTTATAGTTATTTTTTGCATCTTGAGGAGCACCTCAATGCGATGGGGTTGTACCAGTGGCCGTCCTTCAGCGGAGGGTTCCCATACCCACTTTACACCCACATCATACCAGCCACAGCTGCTCGCAGCATGGCTGGCAATGCCACTGGCTACTCTTTAGTATTCACGTGTTTTCTGTTCAAGCTAAAATTAGGCTTAGTTACTTTGTTTGTGTATGTTTTTTTCCACAGGTCACAGGTGATCAGGTGGGTTCAAGTTCAAGTTCACGGTTACATTTTGCTGTAGCAGGCGATGCACGCTGCAGTCATTGGCGGAGTCTGGGCCATTTTGCTTTCCCATCTCAAGATCAAGGAGATGTGATAATGCAGTGATGCAGAATGCTGTTTCAAGTAGACCTGACCCTGACCTGGTTAGCAAGAATCGACCGTCCTCAAAATGAATGTAGAAGTAGTAGAAGTAGAATGTAGAATCTTGAATCTAGTGTAGACTCATAGTAGACTCTTAGACTGTAGTCTCTGTGGACTGTGTGCTCAGGACTCAGGACGCAGGACTCGGAACTCTTGTAGAAGCTTTGTTGAATGACTAATGACTTGGTCAGGCGGCAGGCGGCGGGTCAATGAATCAATGGTATTTTTTGACCATTGATTTAAGTTCCTTAGCAACCACTTGGCCTGTCAAGAGGCCTTGGACCGTGACCAGACTCACCTGGAAAACTGAATTGAGCCGGACTGATTCACTGACTGTTTGACTGCACCTGTTGTTGTTCTTGTGTGTGTGTGTCAGCTACAGCTAGCCTGCTTTGCAAGTTGTTCTTGCTATATATGGCTAGCTTGAGTTTGCTAGGCTGCGGCTGCTGCTGAGTTTTGCCTGTTTGCATTTTCACTTCAAGGGGGTTTTGTGATTTGTGCCAACAGTGTTTGTTGACCATTGGCCTTTGGCCTGGCCTGGCTTGAACTTGGGCTGATATGGACGTGGATGTGGGCAAGGACCAGCATGCGTTGGTTTTGCCTTCAGCCGGCCTTCCAGCAGACGTTCCTATTCCAACGGAACTGCCAGGGAAAGGTCGTGGAGCATCTTTCTGGGACCCGATGACTATGACTACTGTGCCGACCACAACGGTTCCCTGTGAGATATGCTCAAGACTATGCAACAAGTGCGCGAATAGGTCAAACCCTTACTTGTTTGCGACAATTCCCATTGCCAGTCAATTGTTCAAAGTTTTCAGAAATCAGGAATCAGGAACAGGGGGTAGTACAGAGTACAGAGTTCAGAGTCACAGGCACAGGAACGTGTTTAATTGCATTCCTCCAAGTTTAAGTGCAGCTTTCGCTTTCTAGTTACTGACTGTAATACTTACTTCCCGATTCTAGTCTAGCCTCTCCTTCTTCCACCTTCCCACAGAGTTCCCATAGACATTCCTTCTGAGGCCAAGCCAGCTGTGTCATCAGCACAACGTTGATCGGGAAGCTTTGCTGACCCAAGGGGCGTCAGCCATGACGGGGAAGGGGCCGGAGCTGGGAGAGGAAGAAGAGGATGCGGACTCCAAAAAACGCAAACCAAGGTCAACCCTAAAGGAAGACCTGCTGTTGATGGAGGCCAATGAGCATGAGGCCTTCATCCAGATTCTCAGTGACTTTTGCAAGAAGTAACATAGCCATAGATCCAAAAAACAGTTTTGAGTTTTGTTTTTCAATCTGGACTCGGACCCGGACCCGGACTCATTACAGATTCAATTGACTGTTGACTGGGTTGACGCTGACTTAGTTGACTTAAACAACCCCCCGCCCGGCCCCCAGCCGATAGACTTTACCCACCATTACCCAGTCTATTACTACCCTACTCAACATCAATTGTAGGTAAGTAAGGGAAAGGTCTTTGAAGGCTTGAAGTCTTGAATCAAGTCTTGAAGGGCTTTAATTTCAAGGTCACAGTCACAGTACCAGGCTGACAGGCCCTGGTACAGGTACAGGTGCAGTGAATGATCAAATGATCAATTCAGCCTTTGCTTAGGTGTCCTCCGCCTGGCAAAGGTCGGAGACGGCCTCCCTACGATTTCCAGACAATTCAACGTGTTTCTCAGACAGGCTACAGAAATGAAGTCCAGGATCATGGTGAGGCCCTTTGTTTGGAGGACTATGTGACTTGGTTCACCGGCAACAAGTGTCCGGCATACAGAAGAGCCTTGGTGTTGGATTCCGGTGCCCGAACATCAAGACTCCAGGTCAGCTTCAGGTCTAGGTCTAAGTCTTAAGTCTACTCTGAGTCGAGTCTACTCCTTTTTTTGGACAAGTCTCGTCTCCGTCTCCGTTCCCAAGCTTTGCAGGTTTTTGCATAGGTGCCAAACCCGGGACTGAAATCCCAGGACTGACAGTCAAAGCCGCTAAAGCAAAGTGGCACAAAGAATTGGGGGACCCGGCCGTCAAGAAGGACAAAGTACAAGCCAATGATGAGCATAATAATCCCATTGGACTTGTGGCTTGGTTTGATTCGATGACTGCAACAACAATGTCCAAATTCAATTTCCAAATTCCAAGGAAGGTCAAAAGGGGCAAGAAGGGGGTAAGTACGACTCTATGACTACAACAAATAATAGGTAATTTTGAAGTGTCTGGCAGTCAGGTGGATCGGATCTATGTCCAGAAGAAAGACCTTCTGGTCAAGACCAACTACAAGGACACTATTTGTTTCCTTTTTTGGGCCGGCCTGGCCTAGCCCTGGCTTACTGCTTCTTCCTACTAGGCACTAGGCAGCAGTAGGGCATTAGGCACTGCATTCAATATATACTTAAAGTCACACACACACACACTGCCACTGCCATGCTGAGTTTCCCTACCACGCTTTGGGTGTGCTTAGTCTTGTTGCTATTTCATCGTTTGAGTTTGATTATCTTTGATTAGAGAATTAGAGAATTATGATGCAGGATAACTCTGTTCAGAACATCAAGGGCTATCAGGGCAATGGCCAGACTGAGAAGCAAGAGAAAACCATGGATGCCAGAGCGGCTGCTATGGAAGTAGATCTTGCGGAGGACAACAACCTCAACTTGTCAGCTCTACAAGGAGGAGGAACAGCACCAAGACCTAGCAACCAACCAACCGCACCTGGAACAGGGGGT
This sequence comes from Phenganax marumi, assembly GCA_025400095.1. Taxonomy (NCBI): domain Eukaryota; kingdom Metazoa; phylum Cnidaria; class Anthozoa; order Malacalcyonacea; family Clavulariidae; genus Phenganax; species Phenganax marumi. The sequence continues at coordinate 3,206 of JAODVM010355710.1, forward strand.
GGCAGTAACAGCACAGCTGGAAGCAAAAACAAGAAGCGGCAGCAGCCACATCTGGTTGCAACGAAGGCACGCACCAGCACTATGAAGCTATGGAACAATTGCGGGTTGGATGTTGAGAAGGCAACGGGTTTGGTCCTGAATCATATCCCAAATTTCCAAATGCTGTTTTTTTCCTGGGAGCATTGGGCATTGGGCCATTGGGTATTTGCAAAGTGTTCTTCTGTAGTGTTTGTAGACAGGGGACAAACAGGGGACAGTTGCAAGTTTGCTTTAGAGATCTAGTACTGTTACTGTGACTACCTTAGCCTTAGTCATGTTGATACTTGTACCAGTTTTTGCCTTACTGGGGTCACTGGGTTCTGGTCGCATCCTAGTCCTAGACTAGACTCACAGAACTCTTCCCTGAGGCTCTTGGGCAGTTCCAGTCTGGTGCACCAAAGATGGTGCGACGCATAGCCAAGAATTTGCAGGACGATAAGAAAGAGAAAGTCCTTGATGACAAAGGTGATGTAGTGCTTGATGCACTGGCCAAATTGCCGGATTTCACCATTGAGATCTTGGAACATGACCCAAGAACTGAAAGAATGATGACTAGATGGAAGATCTTGCAGGAGTTCTCAGTCAGAACCCCTGTGAAGACAGACTTGGAGGCAGGACAAATGCACAAGCGCTTGTATGATGCAATGCAGAAAGATGACTACCTTGCAGAGGCCGTCTCTGTGGGTGGCCAGGAGGTGTGTGCAACCCTTGGGCGCATTGCCTACATCCGTGATGTCCTGTTGAGGCTCCAGACCAGTTGTGACAAGGTTGACGCCTTGGTGGATTCACACAAGGATATGATCAACACAGTGAACACCGTTTCCAAGTCACTGATGGTTGAGGTTCAGCAGGCTTTGTCAGCTGCAATGGCAGAAGAAAAGGCTGCCTCAGAGGAGGAAAAAGCCAAGAAACTTGAGAAAGCAAGAATGGAGAAGGAACGTGCCAAAGAGCAAAAGAAGGCTGAACAAAAGAGAAAGCGGGAAGAGGAAAAGGATGCCAAGAAAAGGAAACAAGAGGCAGACAAAGCAGCCAAAGAGGCAGCGGCTGCTGCGGGGGCGAATCTTGACACTCCGCCACAAGAACCTGATGCAGATGGTCAGGGCAAGACCCGTTCTTCAACGAGAAGGGCACGGATTGGAGCAGTGACTGAGCTCACTGAAACAGATCCTGTGATTCTCAGAGACAAGCAACTGCCACTCCAATGCCATCTGACTGATTTTACAGTCACGTGTCAAGATTTCTTTCGTGAAATCATCCGACGGCCAGAGCAGGTTCAACTCATCAAAGACAAGGGTGTACTGCGCAAAATGTTTGCTTCCTACCCGGGCATTTCCAAAGAGACGGTGAATTCTTATGCAAAGAAACTCACGGCAGAAACTCAATTGATTGTCAGGACACTTTCTATTTTTTTTAATATTTGATTCGGGATTTGGTCCGGCACGGTACTGAAGTACTGACTGGTACTAGTACTGCAGCAACAACAACAATAATCAACAATACTACACTTTTGACTGTTTTGACTGACTGACTTAGACTTAGACTCAGACTTCAATAGAAATAACATTCACATACTCACCTCACCACCACTGACCACCACATACACATAATAACTATTTACTGAGACTGACTGACTGAGACTGAGGCTCAGACTATCTTAGTATATTATTAACCTATTGCTTTGTGTCTTTGCCCTGACCCGACCCAGGGCATTTCCCTGTCAACTCTTAGGACATCAGTGCCTTCAAGACACAGTGCGAAGAGCAGTACAAGGCCGGACACCACAGGCTTAACAAGTTCATTGATGGACCAGGCTTGGTCCTTGGGCTTGATACGCAGCTTGGCGTGACAAGCGAGAAAGAGCAGCCAGATGATCTTCAAGCAGTGCTTCCGGTAGTCTTGGACCGGGCAGAGCTTGAGTCCTTGAACCTCCACTGCAAACTAAAGAGGGGGGTTTGAGACGGTTGAGAGTTGAGAGGGGAGGCTTGGCCGGGCGGGGTCTGGGGCGGCCTGGGCCTGGGCCTGGGGTATTGAAACACGGGATTTAAGGACATGTATGACAGTATGACATACGACTTGTGGATATGGTCCACTGTTTGTTCAAAGGCCAATTTTACCGGGATTCAAATTCACAACACAATTCAATTCAGAATTCATTCATGGTGTCCATTTTCCTCAGGATGGTGAAAGCATTGGGCGACAATCCAAAGGACGATGATGTCAAGAGAGCAAAAATGAGGGTCAGTGGCTTGTCTTTGGCAGCTGCTTTGCGTGGACAACTCTCTACGTCGCTTTGCTCTGGTGGAATGCCCTTCATTCTCTATCAGGTGGAAGGCTCAAGGCTATGTGCAACACTGGACATCGAAGAGGGTTTCCAATCTGTGCAAATGCCCCTCTCAAGCAAACAGAAGTTGTAGTAGAGTCAGTCAGAGTGAGTGAGTGAGTCAGTAGTATAGTATAGAGTAGCAGTAGCCCGGGGCCCGGACTCCTGACTCCTGTTTGGGTGAACTAAGGTTGAAGGACCATGAGCTGACTCCGCTTGGAGACAAGGTAGAGGTTGAGGCCGCCGCCGCAGCGAAGAACACAGATATTGTTCTGACCGACGTGGTGCGGTTCTTTGAGGGGTTTAATGCACAAATGGCAGTGACACTTACTGATCTTGCTGAAAGCAGTGCTGCTGAATATGGCGTCCCACCGTCTTTGAAGATCACATATATGACTCCCGGTGATGCCTTGTATGTGCCCAGCAGTGTGATCATCATAGAGAAGTGCTTGGCTGCAAATGCCGTGGCAGTGCGGGTGCCCTTGACACTGGTTGATGAAACGACGTTGGCCAAGTTGGAGCTTGTCAAATCTCAAAATCAGCGGCAACTCAGCTAATATTAGCGGCGCCGGCGCCGGCCTGGAATTGGTCAGTAAAATGTAAAATGGAATTGAACACTGGGGACTGGAGACTGGGTCATTGAACTTTACTGAGCACTTGTTAAAACGGTGTTCGTGTTGCTGGACTCCACACTATGGACTGCGGACTGTGTGGTCTTAGAGTCTTGTGACTTGTGACCCAGTTGCCAAACACTAGAGCTGGCACCGTTTGTGGCCGCTACCACAGTCAGAAGCCAGTTCAGGTCCTCGCTTGCTGATGGTATGATTTCCATGCTACAGCCGCTGCAAGAAACCTTGCAGATGCGCCGTCACCAGATTGCTTCTCGGCCAAAACTTGGGGGACTCGGACTCGGACACTGGGACAAGTAGACCTCAGAAAGACCTCTTACTGTTACTGTGGATGTGGACGTGGACTACCCTGATCTTTAATAACTGTGCACTGTGCACTGTGCACACTGTGCACTAGGGTGCACTGGTGCACCTGATGAAAGTATATTCACATAGATAATTCAAATTCAAACACTTTCAAAGTTTTTGTAGCAAGCTGTGTCTGTGTCACTGTGCACTGTGCACTGTGCACCTGATGAAAGCTTATTCATAGTTCATTAATTCAATTCAAAGTTTTTGTAGTGAACTGTGTTGAGTGTTGTGATCCCTAGCTTGGCAGGATGAATGGTGCCGCGGCATCCCAGCCTCAGCTGGTGTGAATGCAGCTGGTATGAATCAGAGTCAGGGGAACTCTGACTCTGGCCAAACTAACACTGTCACTGTCAAACGCAGCTTAGATTTCAGCAATGAAGCAGCGGCAGCAGAAGACGAAGCAGCAACAACAGCAGCACCGCTTTCACCACTTCAGCAGTACAAGGAGGGCAAAGAACTCAGCCTTGAGCAGGGCAAATGGCTGCAGCAATTGGTTGATCGGGTTGAGAACGAGTTCAAGTCAATGCCCGATGAGGAGTTCTGTCGACAACTGGAAGTAGCCAAAAAACACATTCATCTCAAGGAACATGAGGCGTATGTCAGGGCAAAAGAATGCTTTAGTGAAGAGGACTGGCACTTCGCAGATCCTGAGGGAGATGAATGTGAAGATCTCAAAGGCTTCAAAGTGTGGCTCCTCATGAAGGACCTGCAGTTTGAAACTAATGCTACAGCAGCGGAAGCGGAAGCGCCAGCACCAGCCATGACTAGTCCCACAATTGAAGATGAAGCAACAAGACAAACACAAGCAGATTCACAGGAGCTGCCTGATGAGGCAATGGCACCGGAACTGGAACCGGAACTACCGGAACCGGAACTTCTGGAACACCCACAAAGCCGAGATGCAGCAACATTGGCAGAACATCAGCAGCAGGCCCAGGCCGAGGCCAAGCCAAGTGAGCCGGAAGCTTTACAGCAAATGCAGCAGCAGGCACCAAACACAGTTGAACTGGAGATGGCGAAGGCGGAGACCGTGGGGATGGCGGAGGTGGCACCGGAGCAGAAACCAAAGGGGGAAGCTGGACTCTCACCGGCAGACGACAAAGAGTCCAATTCCAAGGGGGAGAAGGCGAAGGAGGAACCAACAACAGCAGTGGCACCACCACCAGAAGTTCAGCCACAGCAACAGGCTGCAGCAGAAGTACCTGAAGCAAAGGTTCAGCCACAGGATCCTCTGCACCTGCAGACTGCAGCAGCAGCAAAAGCAGCAGAACCAGAGATTCACCCACAGCCACAGTCACAGCCTGGAGGACCAAAGATTGATCCGCCGCCACAGGGTGGAGAAGCAGCGGTTCAGCCACAGCAACAAGATGCAGCAGCAGCAAAAGCAGCAGAACCAGAGATTCACCCACAGCCACAGTCACAGCCTGGAGGACCAAAGGTTGATCCGCCACAGGCTGGAGAAGCAGCGGTTCACCCACAGCAACAGGCTGCAGCAGCAGCAAAAGCAGCAGCACCAGAGATTCACCCACAGCCACACCCACAGCCTGGAGGACCAAAGGTTGATCCGCCACAGGCTGGAGAAGCAGCGGTTCACCCACAGCCAGGGCAGCCAGAATCTTCAGCAGAAGAAGAAGAACGAACCTTTGATGATTTGCTGGACTCAGAGATTGAGCGTGCTGGGAGTTCCTCTCAAGGTCGTCGCCCACGTGGCCAGCTCTCTCTCTATAAATCACTGTCATTGTCTGCCAGCAAAGTTGCCAGTGAAGCTGTGCAAACAGTACCAGCACCAGCACCAGCACTGCCTGCAGAACAGGCTTCGGCCGTGGGCCCCAAGCATCAGCAGTTGCATCAGCACAAGAGGAAGAAGGAAGAATCCCAAGATGAGCCCATCCCTCCAAAGGCACCAAAAGCAGAAGCAATGCCTCCTCCGCCTGTTCCAAGCAAGGCTGCGGCTAAGGCTAAGGCTAAGAGCACAAACAACAGCGCCTCAGCCAAGGCAGCAGCACAGCCCAAGCAACCATCCAGGAAGCGGAAGTCCCAGGCTCGACCCGGCAGCAACCGGTTGATGGTTAGGGTTCATGGGGTAACACTAGCGGACAGTGGCACGGCACACTGGGCAATGGACTGACGGGACCAGTACAGTAGTATAGCACTAGTACTTTATATATATGTTATATAATGTTATTTTGCAATTTTGCAATTTGATTTTGATCAATAATTTGATTAGATTTTGAATTTGAATTTGACCTCTGGGTCTGGAAGTCTGGAATCGGGTTTTTAAATGACCTTGATCTTGACTCCACCTCTTGCACATCAGTCTTGCTCCTGGGCAGGAAGATCATGATGGTGGGAGCGAAGGTTCTGTGATGGCCGCAGCGGGCAGGGCGCAGTCAAAGGCCAAGGCAAAGGGAAAGAAGTAAGATCTTAATGATCGGGTTTTTACACTCCCTTGATGGGAGAGTCATTTGGCCCTAGCGTTTTCTCTAATTGATGCGCAATGTGGTGTGAAGTGAAGATAGCAGCAAACCGAGAGTAAAGCAGAGCCTGTAAGTTCATGGTTTGTTTTCTACACATGATTCTGATGATGTATGATGTTTGTATGTATATCTTATTATCCTATTTGATTAAATCATATCATTGGTTCAAAATTCAACAGGCTGTGTTTCAATGTTCGAAGAGGCTGCAGCACCTTTTGGGATGAACAAATTCCCTGTGCCACTTCCACCGTCTTGAAGCTTGATTCACTTCAAGCAAAAGACCAAAACAAACACAAGCGATGGGGCGCCTGTGGAAAAAAACAAAGCGGCTATGGCTTTTTGAGGGATCTCAACAGGCACACTGGGCCAGCAAGACTTGTTGAAGCTCTGGGCTTCAGCAGTCTCCAAAGGTATGTTTCTTCTTTGAGGACTCTAAGTTGGCAAGGTATAAACTATAAACTTTATTTCTACCATTATAAACCCTAGGTCGTGAAATTTGGCAGTCGGGGCGCTGGGATATAATTAGTTCTAGTTGCGCAGGTTTGCAGAGCCTGCCGGACAAGTTTTGGGCTGTGGAACATGTGTTGTTCAGAATCTCAATGTTTTGCAGAGAGTTGCTAAGAAAAATTGCACGTCGTAACTCCGGCGTTTTTTCCCGTAACTCCGGCGTAATTTCCCGTAACTCCGGCGTAATTTCCCGTAACTCCGGCGTATTTTTTTGGACTCAGTCTTTTGAATTTTGAAAAGTTTTTCAACTAAGAGTTTCGACAGGAACCATGAGTGCTGCTACTTTATTGGCGGGGCCGTCCTGAGGCAAGCAATAAAAAACAATTTAAAACCATATAAGAATCATGGAGAGCCACTTTGTAAAAAACAATTAGAGACACGGGTGCAGAGAAATAGGGGTTCCTTGCCACATACTCCTTGGTTTCTTCTTGGAAGTCTTTGCTTGGGCACAAGTTTGCTTATATTTTGTGATGGTTCTGCTCTTAGGCCATTCGGAAGATGGGCGAGGGCAATGGGAACGGGAAGGCTCCAGTGCTGGGTTGTGGAATGAGTGTGTTCCAGAAAAAACTACTTGTGGCGCAAAGGCAGTTTGCTTGTGTATGATCCAGCCTTTTATCATCTCTGTTTTTCAGAATCTTGGATCCGGATGTTTTTTCAGGTCTCCGGCGTTTTTTTCGGAATCCGGCGGAAAATTTTGCCGGATTGAGGTCCGGCACTTTTTTCCGCCCAAAGGAGGATCCAGGTATGTGTGCTTTTTAAAATGTCCTTCTAAAACTGCTGCTTAGGCCTTTCTGAAACCCCTATCCTATTCTGGTTTGAACGCTCTCACGCAGGGATATAGATTTGGTCCTCAGTATATGTTCTCTTCATAGAACAAGCCTTATAGGCGATCAGCTGACGGGTTCCTATATACGAGCACATGTACATATTCTTAACAACATGTCCACCAATCATCGGCGATCAGCCAATCTATTTGCCAACACTTGCCAACAATCAACGTGACCTTCGGCAAGGGGACTACTCTCCAGTACTGCCTGCAATGGGTATATGCCTGCATAGAGAGTTCTTAAACCACACCATGGTGCTTCAAAACAGAGCATCGGTTTCTACTGGGCCATACACCACCTGGCCGATCGGTTTCTACTTCAGCCGCTTAGATCGCCGCTTAGTCAATGGCACACTGCCGGTAGACACCGACAGTGTGCCGCTCATCAGCCCCAAGATTCCTGGCCCACCATTCGATTGAATATACCTGGAGTCGACCTGTTCGTACTTCAGAAACTGTACGACGTCGTACCTGTTTGTGGTTCGGGTCAGACGTCCCATTTTCCAAGGTACGAACGGTCCGTCGGGTCCAGGTATAGCCGAAACGTCCTGAAAAAGCGTTGTTTTACTATAAGGTCAGCCATTTTCTAGTTTGTTTTGGAAAGCTTTTAGGGAGAAGCGCGCTCAACGCACTGGGTGCTTGAAGCAAGGAGCCTTTATCATGGCCCATAATCACCACATATGGAGCCTTTGGATGAAAAACACATGAAATCCGGCGGGGTCCATCTGTCCACCCCGATGATGTTGGGGTCATGGATGGCAAAGTGACATTTG
>JAODVM010355820.1:0-11124 GCA_025400095.1 Phenganax marumi
TGACTGTATGACTGACTCATGTGAATTTTCGCCACTCATCACAATACTGCAAAGTTTCGAAGAAACTTTGCACTAAACATTCATATCCAAATATCCCTGGAGTAATCACTATTCTCAAAACAACTTTGTGTTCATTGAAAGTTTAATCGTAACAAAGAAAGTTGGTGACTCAACCGCTTTCAATAGCTCATTGTCAGAGATGGTCATGGGGTATCAACCAATCAGACGCATGGACCCCATGGAAAAAGGGAGATAAGCTCCCAAAAAGGCCGATTCCAACAATCTAGAAGGTCTAAATTTTGAAAATTTTCTCGCTCGGCACCAACCATGCTGGCGACTCGTGAGCGGTGAATTTGGAAACTACTCACGAAATAACCTAGATCCACCCGTGAGTTCCATTCCTATCTCCACGTTTTTCTCATAAAAAAAGAATTTAATTACGAATTCTACACAAATAAATTAGAAATATTGTACTTTAGAGTTTTGACAGAGGTTTTTATCGTGGAAATGTTGTGGTAAGCGCGTTTTACGTTTTCTTAAATGATGTTTTAGTGCATCTTGCCCAATTTTTCGAAATTTGAAAAAGCCGCGTTTTTTGCTGCGTCAAATGACAGAGCATGACTTCATGAATTCGGATTCCAATTTTCGGCTGGAGCCAGCGTCAGTCCAGGTGATTTTAGTGCGACGGTCGGTATTGTTTTCAAAAAGGCGAACGAAGCCGTTACATTGTAAACACCAATTATAAAGACGCTCACTCCCCCCTCCCCAACAATTTGACCAGGGTCTGGCAAAGGTCCGAATCGTGTTGTGTATAGATCAGATGGAAGTGTTCAATGGATTATTCGTGTGTTATCAGATTCCACTGCCACGCAGCTCGTTAATTTAAAAATAAAATACCAGACTTGGAAACAACGCAGCCATGTTAAAAACAAATACAATTCCAAGAACTATTTTTGGCGCTGCACATCCCGTGAATCTGCTACACGAAAGCAGTAGAAAAACTTCATACTTATAAGCTATACGATTCATTTTGATTCTATGATTCATTTTGAATTTCCACATTCACTATAATTTCAGTTCTATCGCATTTTGATAGTAGGTAAATATGTTTCGTCGAATGTAATGCAAAAAACTTCATTTCTCGAGATTTCAACGTCGAACCGTACATAAAGCAATAGCTCAGGTTCAAATTTCATCTAAACTCAGTTAGACTATGTTTAGACAATAAATGGTTGAAAAAGAAGGCGTTTTATATCAAGTTCGAAAAAATGCGATGTTTTAGCTAAGCGATAGTTACTAATTTTGTCGAGGAAGTGCGTACAATGGCAAAGAAATGAAGGACTGATACAAACCATAGTAAGCTGGTGGGGATAACCACGCAGTTCGACCAACGTCTCGACAGCGTCCTCGTCGCTTTTTAAAACCTGAACTGAAGCACCGGAAGCATGTCTGATACCATTTACAACAGAACCTTCGCGACCAATGATAGCGCCCACAGCATTCCTGGGAACGGCGATGTGGATCTTTTCAATCTAGCGAGCATGGAGTACACGTCAATGATGTATCTCACCCTAAGCAAGTCCAATAAGGGCGGTAGATTTGTACCACATGACCATAGTAATTTTTGGTAATAACCCCGTGTTAGTAAGGAAGAAGTGACGTTTATGTTCCCCAACATGGGAAACATAATCGCACTGTTTCCTAGTTGTTACCTCAGCACGTCGCATTGATTACTAGTCATTCAAACTTCACTATATACCTTTTGACTTCCAGCGCCATGTCCAGATGGTGAGTGCATACCGCCTCCAGCCGACATAAATCCGCCTGAATTCATACCATTCCCCATGTAAGGAGGAGGCTGGTAAAAAAATGACAACGAACATAAGCTGGAGTAAAACAAAATGATTTGCAGCCTCGCAGTAGCGCTGCGAAGAGAATTGTCGCTTTGCCGTCGACGTTCTGCGCAGCACGTTCTCAAAACCCACTACACTTCCCATAATTTGACCTTCGCGCTCAAGTTTTGGTGAAAATCGTCCCGTGTAATATGCACATTACCCTCTAATGTTGAAGGCTCTTGTATCATGTGCTATTAGCGACCTCAAGCAAGCCGCGCGCTGAAACCGAGAGAATGTGGACTCCACTTCTTGTTTTATTCTCCGCCAGTTTTAAGGTGGGAGCTCTTACTTTTCGCCGTCGTAGCAGAAGAGCGACAGGAACAAGTGATTTGTCAAAAACAAATCTGCAGTCAAACCCGGCAAGTCCCACAAATTTATTCAAGTCCCACATTTCCAATTTCACAAACGTCGATAAAACCTTAAAGCCGGCTCTATCGACGTTTTCTAGCTCAAAGACATTGTATTTTTTGTATTTTTTGATGTGTTCGAATTCTATAATGAAAAACAAACCTGTAATAACATCATTCTTTCATCTCTTAATGACGATGTTTTTGCTTGAAATGATTTTCATTTAACTCGAAAAAAGAAACGAGAATGTAGTCTGAACTTTAGCGCTTCATTCATCATCAGGAAAGCGGATGAAATTCACACTGCCTTCACGTTCTCGTAGTAAAGACAGGTCTTGCGAAACGTTTGTTTACAAATTTCTACGACGGAAAAACCCTTAAGCGCACCAGTAGTTTTCGCGACATTTTGATCGACAACGTATATCAGAAAAAAGCTTTGCTTAAGGTCGCTATTGTAGCTCAGAAGAACAGTAGTGTGCAGTTTTGACTTTCAATTTCCTTACCATGCCGTTGAAACCGCGACCTCCCGCCAGTGACGCAATCATTGCCATAATATAGGGATTGGAGAACGGCCCTATCGGGTTCTAGGATATACAATGGTAAAGTTACAATAATACAAGAAGTTTCATAGGGTAAACCAGCCGCAAAAACTCGATGTCATGACTGCAAATCCGGACTTATCGGCTGGAAACGAGTAAAATTAGCGCACGAAGTATTTCAAATGCATCTTACCACGATCAACAAATATAGAAACCTTAAAAAGATAGATAAACTGATTCTCTTAAAGGACTTTCCCGTACCTGCCGTCTAGAATGTATGCACGGGGATATTAAGATTTGACGTGCACGATGTGTTTCAGTCCCGCACAGACAAGCAATTTGTCCTTGACAGGTTTTCTTCCACAAGAAGCCTTGTTCAAAATAGTCATGCCAGCTTTTCAGCAAGGTAACTTGCGTATGTTCCGACCGTGGAGGAAAACTTATTCGTCGTAGATATCGCCAAGTGAACTCGTCAATAATGAACTATAGGACGAGTAAACGTCCACCGTACAAAAAGCACATTTATATCAAACTACTCTAACTACCTGTGCCATGCGACCGTTCATATTCGCCATGTTATTTAAGTCATCTTGATAACTCTTCCGTAAAATCCGACTGATCTCTTCTTCAGCACTGCTACACTTCTCCACAGGGTTTTCTAAGCTAGAGTCTTCGATTGTAATTATTCTCTCGTTAAAAACTGGCGTCACCGGGTCTCTACATCAGAAATGCAACAACAATTTATGTCTATTGCATGCATAAACATATTGCTGTAACAGTTAATGGTGCATGGTTCTACAGACACTTCCGAACAGAACTGTTCCAGTTCATTCAACGCCTAGTAAGAACACCAACACAAGTTTCCACTTAGTAACTAGCTTTCGCTAGAGTGTTTGGAAAGACCGGTAGCGACAACAACTAACAACAATTATCGACACATCGGTCGTTGTTTGCCGATAACAGTCTTCCAAGACATTTAGAACGACAACCATACAGAAACCTCCCCTAGTAAGAAACAAAATCTAGAAAAAAACACAACGTACTTCGACAGTACAAATGCAGTGCTTTTTCAAGTTTTCTTTTATAGTTACTATCTATACAATATTCACCACGTTTAATATGTACGTGCTCTACTAAAAGTTTGGCCCTACGACAAAATCATGCAGTTTTCTACTACGATCATGTCTATGAGACACTGGTATAAACCTAGCCTGGTTTTCATACACCGTAATTCATCGGCGATATTTTACGATCCAGTGTTAGTAACCAATAACTAACACTATTCGCCGAAGGTGAGGTGAATATCGTTGAATAAAACCGAGACAAAGTCGAGGTTTTTATTCAGTGACATTCACCAAGCCTGAGACGAATAATTGTTCTAGTATATAATTACAAATTTTGTCGCATCTTCCGTGGTTTTAGGTACAGCATTGTCGTTAAAATTACCTATTTCTTCATCTGTCACTTTGACAAAACGACTCGTTGCCATTTTGCAAAAACCACTTAGATGATCATCGTGTAATAGTCGCTTGACCAATCAGTGGCCACGATTTTCGATAATCACCTTTGTAACTGTGCTAATCAATCATTAATTATCACCAGCAATTGACCAGGATCGAGACATCACCGATGATTTGTAACGAATGAAAAATAGGCTTAGAGATAGCAGAACCTCAATTTTGCACATGTAATCTTTTGCGAAGCGAACTTGTTCTAACTGCATGACTGTTGAATGCAAAAAACAACCAAGATACAGACGCCATCAAATGGTAGAGAAATAGCCTTCTTTTTCTATTTGCCAACATTAATGCCTTCAAAGCCAAAGTTTAACCTTCTTCTAGCACTTAATCGCGAACGATAATGATAAAATATACAAGCCGTCATTGTTCTTGTTACGATCAGTTCCTGAAGAAGCTTTCGAAATGTGCTCAGTTCACTAAGAGCAAATTTTCAAAACTTGAGCAAAACGATAAATCACACACTTTAGTTGAATCTATTGTCACATGATCATTGCACCCGTATTCGATCGTCGTGGCTAACTGTTCTGTACCGCCAAAATAATCGTATTTTACTTTAAACTCGAGTACAGATATCACGACAGAAACATCTCACGGAGCACTTTACGTGTACTTACCTAGTAGCATCTATTTTTGTTCCGGTCTTCACTTTAATGTCTTTTAAGTTTCTACCTCCTTTTCCTACAGTTTAGGAAATCAACAAAGTTGAAGTGCACATAGCTACGATCATTTTTTATTTATATACTTCTGACGTGCTAATCGAAATAATAATAGTGCAATTTTTCTCAAATACTATTCCATCGTCGTGTCTTAATGTTGAATTTACAGAAATGATTTAAAGTAAAGCATGTTCGTTATTTCCGATAACTTAATCAGCCCCAAAACCACAACAGAAAACATTTTTCTAAATAAATGTGCAGCTCTCTTATTTTGAATGTACGTTTAAATAACATTGTGATATAGATTTGTCAAATAAGAAATGTACTACTGAATTAATGGGGTTGTCCGTAAAAAATAGGCGCTGAGACAGTGCGTAAGGATTTGCGATTTAAGACAGAAACTATAAGAAATCACGTTTTGCAAAATCATAAAACGTAAAACGAACGAAAAGCCAAAGACCCATTTAGTAATTTGAACTTAAATTCTTTGAAATATCACAAAATCGAAAAGAATCAAATGTAGTGGAAGCACCATAGTTCAATTTTCGTTGTATAGCCTGCTCCTTGTCAAACAAACTTGATAATATTTCGCTTTAAAAAACATTTTCACTGACATATTTAACAGCGAACAGTCTTATTTCACGACTTCTAGTTGAGAACAAAAGCTAAAATGTTTAGCTGCAAGCGTGTTGAACGAAAATAGGCGCAATTCATGCCCGATAGATCACGAAATATCAACAGCGTATATCAATTTCCGAACGCTTACGAGAATGTGGGTCGTCGGAACTAATCGCCATTCTATTGTCACGCACGCACGCATACTCGCATACGCTTACAGACTCGATGACTTAAAGGATTTTGCTTCGCAAATCCTTAAAAATGCCATGGCGATGTAAACGTCTATATATAAAAAGATGGCATTGACTGTGTACTCTACTGAGTCTAGACGTCTGTGTTTTGATTCATATCTGCATTTCACTATTTCAAAACTGCTCTACAAGTGAAGGAAACACTTGCCAATTACTCTTCCCATCAGCAGATCAGGTGCTAGCATCCTCATTGGAACACTGATTGGCTCGTCCCTAGAAAGCAAAAATCAACTATGTTGAGCCAAAAATTTCAAGTATACCGCTTCATGTCTACAAAGTCAGGTGTCGCAAAGGCCGCTTTAAGCTAAGAACTGTTCGCCATATGGAGGGTATGTGCATGACAGCGTAAACACCGTTCAAGTTTTTGAGCTAAGTCTTTGAAATGCTTTGATCTAACGAAACCGTTGAAATGAAAACAGCTGCGGCGTTTGCTCCTTGGTCATCATCTTGCTCAAAGTATTGACAATAAAACCAAATCTATACATCATTAGCAATTCTCAAAACAAAGAAGTATATCAATTTCACTCAGCATGCTCAAAAAAAGCTTTGAATGGTGAGCATCAACCTTTCTAGGTCGTTAAAATATACTGACGCCACTATGATCATAGAGACTTTGACGATATAAACTAGCCTTAGAAGAGCTGCAGTTCTTGCATTCTCCATTTTCTAAACACTATCAAAACAATATCAAACTGGTGAAAATCAGTTTGTGGATCAAATTTTGTAAGACTAACCCGTACCAGAGGAGAAATTCAGCTGCAAGACCCGGTATTGCGATAATAAAATCCCCACCCTGTGGACGTCCCGAGCAGGGGCGTAACTTTGGTCTCAAGATTGGAGGGTGAGGACGTATTTTACCGACAAAAAGGCGTGGTATTTAACTTGCCCGACAAAACGGCTGGGTATAATATCTATGTATTATTACGCAAAGGCGATTTTTGTGATTGCTACTCCTCTCTGGATATGCTTTCAAATCGCTTGGGATTCGACGCGATCGCCACTCGAGTGACTAAGTTTGTGTCTACACAGAAAAACGTGCGAAAACTCTTTTGTAGGCAAGATTCTAGGCCGCATTCTGTAGTTGCCTTCATAAATGTATTTTTAGTAAGGGGCGTCTCACGTATATGACGTCATTAGTGTTGTTGAGCGTGATTTAATGAATCAATTCGGTTGGTTATTAATATAGACGCATTAAGAAACCACTACGACACACAATGTTTTTGGTGGGAGAAGGGTTGTTAGGAGGAAGTGCTCCGACTATAACTAACCGTGGTCACAAAGTTGGCCCAATGACTCATATTGTTAATATTATACAATATCTAGTATACTTTGCCCAAGGGGTGGTAGATCCCCAAAATGGGCAATCCTAAAAATGTCCAAAGGGTAGTAGATCCCCGCGATGGTCAAAATCTGCTTTAAATATAGTATGTTTACATCTATTGGTGCGAGTCTATGGGGTTGAAGGTGACCTTTGGGAGCACTCCATCCCAATAACCAATAAATTTTAATTTTTTTTGAAACCAACGATTACACAAAAGTGACAAAGTATAAAGTGCAACGATAGATACAACAGTATTGATATCATTAAACGCTTTTCATGGAGGGAACCATAGGACAGTTCTATTCCCAATAAACAATATTTACATTTTGTTTTAAACGATATAATAGTCTAACAAAACTTCAATATTATCTCACGTAAAGAGATGCTATGGAGCAGCAAGAGTCATGCAAATGCATTGCTGGGTGAGAGGGTGGTTTAATAAATCGGGAAAAGTTTGGCTTCGAGATGCACTTAAAGAAGCGTTGGAGTGAAGAACGTTATATGATCGGTGTTACAGAATCATAAGAAAGAGGTGCAATTTGATTGATAGGCATTTGCATGACGTGCTTGCTTGCGCTATGCACGTGTATTGTTTGAACCCGGACTTTGAGCTCGCAGGTTTGTACAATCTTATAATGCAACCGAACGCATGTTTCATTAACTGAAGTTTACCATGTCTATAAACTTGCTGAAGAGATTGAATACCCAGGTCATCGCGCGGAGCGCTGGTCATGCTAGTTGTACATTAATTAGAAAATCACTTTTTACTGTAAGGTTTTGTTGCAAATATCGTCAAGTAATATTAGGCACCGCACAGCGTTTTTCGGATTGGGACTGCATCAGGGCGCTTATATAGAGGGCGGTGCAACGGCTGCCTGTGCGGCGATCGATGTGTGATGCAAGGGACTGGTAATGCTGATGTTGCCATAACGACATCAAAGATAAATATTGTTAAAAATGGCTGAACTAGCCGCTTCAGTATCGACTGAAACGTCAACTCTCTTTATGCTAGGTGAAGGAAGTTGCTCACCAGCTCGTCTTCTACAATAAGTGTCACACATCTTCAATGTTTTTCGAAGTTTAATCGGGAAAAACAACAAACAAGATTACAAGAACCGTTGCTTTTGCAAGAGAGACACTACGTGACATCGTTTTAAATCTTCATTCGTTCTGCACACGTTCGAAAGAATACAACTAACGTCGAGTTGCAACTGATAAGCGACTTCCTCAAATAAATTTCAAGAAACGCGCAGCTCCAATTTGCGTTTTCTCAACGAGTTCTGATTAGAGATAGTCTCAACTTATTGATCACAAAATGTCGTGGTTTGGACTAAATTTTTTAACCCATTGCGCTCTGGATATGTCCAAGCAAATGGTACGTTAATGAAATGACTATAGGGCAAAATGCATCTGTAGCTTACAGTTGCTACAACTAAATGCTATAAAAAGCTTATAAAATTGTTGATATAGTAGCAATGAAGAATAACATACACGAAGTACAGTTTTTGTTCACTTCCCTTGCGGCGAAATGACTGCCAGCAAGGCAAATTTAACCTCCAAAAATACCCAACTTCCATTGGTCATTGATGCGAACGCGCAGCTTGGATTGTTTCGAAAAGGGTACTGTTTAAAATAATGAAATAAAAGTTTTGACATGCCTGAATATCGAAGTCTGGACAACCTTATAACATGTTTAAATGTTATTGTGAAAGTTTCCCTCCATCGAGGTCATCAAATGCACGAGTCATTAATCTCAATATAACTTCTAACTTTCAACTATATATGCCAAACAAACTTGCATACGATGCACTAGTTACTACTTCGTCGTTGCAATGTAAAAACATCCCGAAAAAATCAGCAGTTAATGAAAAAAAAAAGCAAAATACAACACCAAGAACAACCAACGCTCCTTGGCAAAATTTATCCAACTTTTGCCCAAAATCACGCTCGTGCCAGTCCATTTCCGTATCACACATCGATCAGCGCGATCATAGCGCGTTGCACCGCCCTCTATATAAGCGCCCTGGACTGCATATAGCGCGCCGTAGGCGCGTTCATGCTAGGGCAGCCCAGGGGCATGCTCCCACGGAAAATTTTGACATTTAGACGGTCTAAAATTCCTGGAAATTCTTCCAATTTTGTTGATCATCAGTAGAAGGCACAGTCTATTTTCACAAATTTTTCCAAGTTTTTGCACACAAATTAATGTTTTGGAGCAAAAGCTGATTGAATCTTCATAAAATTGTAGGAAGAAAAATACAATATTTTCCAAAAATTTTGGAAAAATTATTGGGCGGCTAAAGCCATCCAGCTACTCCTGCTGCGCGGTCCCTGATTATATATACAAAATACAAAATTAGGATTAATTGAAAGCTTACAATGATAACTCAACAAGTATTTTGGTCATGAAAGTTCCTATAAGATCTGAGCGATAAAACCTACATGTTGTCTATTTTTGTCAGTTTCGTGTTTGTATTTATGTCCGCGCGTTGAGTACATGCAATAAAAGGGTAAGAAACGGCACTTTCATTAATCAAACCGAGTATCGTTTTGTTCAGTTTCACAGTGCTATCAGCTTCCTAAGTTGTAATGTTGTACTTTTTACCTTTAAATTTCCGAAAAATTAAATTCTCTTCAAAACACTTTTTTGCCCGACGAGTTAATGAGTTTTGGCCGACAAAACTGCTGATTTTAAACTTGGGGGGTGAGCCCCCCCCCAGGATTTACGCCCCTGGTCGCCAGTCATTGCAGCATGTAACTGAAGGGATAACGGATGATCAAAAACGATTATTTCAATAAATTGAGAATAGACGCATTTTCGCGCGCTGACCATTGAACTATATATATGGAAGGCTCGCTCCAGCAAAAAAAGTGAAGCCAAACATGGCGGATCATGAAGGCTGCTTGGGTACCGACCCAGACCTCCAGAAATGAGAAATGCGCGCGTCGCGCGTGGATATCAAAGGCGCGAATATAAACAAAACGACGAAAAATTTTCAAAGTAAGCTAAAACTTGGGACGTTTCTACAGTATTCTTAATAAAAAATTCACAGCAAAATATATAGACAAATAAAAAAAAATGCCCCGTTGTTGTGCCATACGAAGTTGTAAAATCGTAGAAGGACAACAGGAAAACTGGTCTGCTTTTTTTTCACAGATGATTAAAACAGTTCAAGACAAAAAATAATAAGCCAGAAAGGTGTATGCACAACTCTTACGATGAGCGAGGACAAACTTAGATGTTTTAAAGATTTCAAACTGTAATACCTAAAAATAAAATGCAACGTATATAAGTTATACACCTACGTGAATTTATTTATATTTTGCAAACTGAGTTTTATATTTTTATTTTGGGAAGTCATTTTGTTTTGAAACACGTTAGTTGTTAAAAAACAATATACAGAACAAATGAAAACAATATACAGAATAATCGCCGCGTAAAATAGCATATATACAAAGATAAAAGGTCAAAAAATTTCAGAAACCGGATAATGATGGGGACTTTTCAGTCGAAAACAACTTTGCAATGTTTTTCTCGGATCTTTAAAACTTACCTGCTGGTTGCTAAATAGATTTTCGATGAAAAAGATTTACTGACAAAGTAAAAGAATGAAGTAACCTCTGATATGGCCAGTCCGCCCTGAAAACAGCCGAGTTCGTGTCAATTTCTTTCATGTTTCACAAATCGACGAATTATCACTCCTTTGCCGCCATAATTATAACCGCGCGTATTTCGAGGTCTGGGTCGGTACCCAAGCAGCCTTCATGATCCCCCATGTTTGGCTTCACTTTTAGCACAGAGGAGGTATATACCACAGAGAGTTCACTCAGCGAAAGTACAATACTTTAGGATGTCACATGTCACACGGATTTGCGAAGCTGACGTCATTTACGCGCCACCAAAAGCAAATTAGCTATTCAAAAAAAAATTTAATATGCCGCAGCCAGTACATTCGCAGTTTCTGCAATAGAAAAAT
>JAODVM010355931.1:0-11124 GCA_025400095.1 Phenganax marumi
ATAGATGAAATGTCAAAATTGTATATAGATGGAAACAGTAGCCTTGCTATACAGAAACATCATGTTCCTGTATACAAAAACATAAAATCCTTTCGGTCGTCACAAGATCTTTCAAAAGTCTTAACCAGGATCAAGGAGTCTAAAACTGGGCTTCCATTCCTTCAATAAAAATGTAAAGACTTATTAGCTGCTATTTAATATAGTTAATTGTTTGAAGTAAGTATCGAATTGAAACTAACAAACTGTGGAGTGTTATCGATTGTAGAAAGGGACATAGAATAGGCGCAGAATTAAGGGGTGTAAATGAACAGGGTTTTTTTGTCCTGATGCACAATATTAATATTGCATTGACACACTGCAATGTCTTGACTAGTCTTTTACCTTAGACAAATTCTTCTTCTTATCTTGTACTTCTTATAGCACATACATTTTAAAACTGTGGATCAAATAAAATTTCAGAGTGTTGTAGCTTGTTGTTGGCTGCTGTCTCATACAATATTACAATCTGTCTGGTGTCTCATGAGACCTAAATATACCCGGAATTGGAGAATTTTGTTTCTAACAATGCAGAATAGAAATATTTTTGTCCTGGTGAACTGGTCTTCCACTCTTCTCCAGGTACCATGTCATTACATGTTATTCCGGGCCTCTGGCTTATCTATGCCAAACTTCCGTCGTTCCGCGCAATAGTTCCGCATTTCGCAACGATTTTCTGCGCAAAAGTTTTAAGAAATGAAATGTTCTCTGCGCAGACTAAAAACTTTACAGTCTGGCTCCTGTATCATTAATCACTTCTTGCTTTCTTTTTCCTTCATGAAATGAGTCGAAACTTCGTCAATATGTTTGATGGTGAGATAGACAAGCTCATGGCAAGTTTGGGAACAAAATACGTGGTAGTTCGTAAGATAACATGACAACTCTTTGAAACGAAAATGGAGTTGTATTTGACAACTACGTAGCGCCAGTCACTTTCTGTAATTTTAGATCCCCTGGTACGGAATTGCTAAATAATTTGGGCCAGACAGTCCTACAATCTAAAGATTACGGTTCATACTGAAAAAGTTTATTTCATGGCCAAATTTAGCACTTACTTTATCATTGTTTCTTAATCTCAATGGAACTTGATAAGTTTCGTAAGCTTCAAAATTTTGAAACACAATATCAGATGGATACGGTTGAAAAAGTGGTTCATCGATACCCAGTGATGTAAACTGTAAAGAAATATGTCACGTTCATGAAATCAGTTTTCTTGATAAAATTGCTATCTAAAGTATATTAAGGTAGGTTTACTCTTAGTGTAACAGTTTCCATGTAATCCTATGTTCAGTTTTGGTCTTTCATATGTATCAACACTGTACCTTTTGATGTGTTGTTTCAGACATATCCAATAGTTCTATAATCTGTGGCACTCTCATCTCATTGGTCAACTTCAGTTTCTCCTCTGTCGTCAGTTGCATTTCAGCAAGGTATGCAGATGGTGCTTGCTAGATATAAAGTTTACGAAATGCAAGGGTCTCCTTTGATGAGTAAAGTACATGGTGTGGTCAGTATTATCAAGTTAGTTTCAGGGTTATTAATGCTCGACTCAGTTTGAAGCACAGTACGAACTAAATTGGCACCTGTACCATCTACCAAAGTGTAAGATTTGGCAATTTTGCAAACAAGCTTGATATATCTTGTTCAACTGAGCCAAAACAAAACTTTTACTCATGCTCAGTCCTCCCAAAAATGGTCTTAGTATTGCAAAAAAAATAGCACACTTTTGATAAAATGTGTAATATAAAATTATTGCCTTATTAAAGTTAAAACAACTAAATGCATATCCAAGACATACATACAACTCCTCCAACTTGAGGCAAAAACTGAGGACACATAGTGTAACTTCAAAGTTGGCCTGAAGAACCCCTTTGTGGATACTTATGCTACAATCCTGGTCAAAACATTAATGAAACTAATGCAATAATTAACTCACATTATTCACATGCATCTAGGATGGTCAAAGGCAAAAGAACAAGGAGAGTGTAGTCGATAGTTTTGACTAGGATTGTTGTACAGTTTGGCTACTGACTCATAATACCCATATAATAACTTATTATTAATAATTATTATTAATTTACAGCATGCAGAATTTACGGTGTACCGCAAGTTCTAGCGTTCTAGTACCCATACCATGATACAATTCACTCTATATACCTTTTCCTCCACGGGTTCACCGCGAACCAGCTTCGGGTTTCTCGGCATTACAACAGGGCAACGTACACCAGTGGTTTTGGACGAAACTTTAACTTGTTCTCGCGGCAATTCCTGACTCGCCAGCGCACCGCTAGTCGCCATTCTGACGAAATTAGAAAAAGCACAAACTAGTCGTTACGTCCGACTTTCTTCTTCACATTTCTCATTTATATTTTGCTGGTAATGTTCACTTTTTGTGTCGAATTTTTTTACCACTCTTCAAAATAAATTTTGTTTATATCTTCCCGCTTGTCCAGTTGCCATGGAAATATGGCGTCAGGTAAACGTCAAAAGATTTTTGTCGCGAATATTTTCCGACAAATATCCTCCACGTTGTTGTCGAGATTGTTTTTGTTGACTTTGTTCAGCGTACTTCCAGTGATAGTTCTTTTGATTTGTTAACCTTTCCATCCAAATTGTCTGAATATCGAAAGTCCTCAAGTAGACCTGCTACAGAAGAAATCTTTTAAAAAACCTGAAGTTCGAGCGTTATTCGATTTATACGCTTCGCTGCGTAACCTGCGTTTGTGAGATCAATAATTTGCATGAAATTGGGAAATCTTCTGATTAGTAAACGTTTTTGATGACATTTTTAATCCCTCTTGATTTGCCGAGATCCCATTGGATCGCAAAACAAAGAAAACAGCAAACAATCAAACACTTAGACTTGGTCTTCGTGATGTTCGGTGTGTGAGTTTTTAAATTGCTAGGTTGCTTTATTCTATTCGCCCCTGTGGGCAATCTTTGAACGAAATTTAAAGCATATGAAGTGAATTAGAAAGAAGGTATTGTTATTGATTTATATACTACGTTGATTTGCTTTTAGTTACTAAAAGCAATAATGGATTTACTTGAAGCATTGCTATCAAAGATTGGTAAATTTTAGTGGACAAATGCCGTGGTGTACTCCATTTTGACATAAGAAGAAGTAAATTTATCAGCACGGCTGGAAAGGGCATATTAAATTTAGTAAAATTGCAACGTGCGATTGCGAAAAATGTGGAGCATTACATGATTATATAGCCCTGCGACGTCTGAAAGTTTTGTATATTTTTGTATTGCGTGCGGAAAATGTAGCCATTTTCGGGTCATTTTGGCCAATATGTGTACAAATTTTAAAACCAACCACCAAACTGGAGGTATTACAATTGCATGGCTCATGCAATTTGGTAAATTGGGCCGAAGTCAAATGTCACTCTTTTCATGTCCGAACTTGATGCAGATGAGCCCAGACAGACTCTAGGTCATTTGCAGTGTGACCAGATTTGGTAAATTAATTTACTTTTAGTAAAATTTTGTGAATGTTGGGGAATATTTAGTAATAAATTCTTTTTGGTAAAATTTTAGTAAAATTCTGAAGATTCTGAATAGTAATTAATGTGGTAATATACCAAATAACTAGCTTTTCTTGATTAGTAACGTGCTGAAACCATAGCTGAAACTTATGGGCAGAATTGCTCAGCCTCAAAACGTCATGTCCAATCACAGTTTAAACTTGAAAACCCTCCATTTTGAAGCATATTTCATAAAATTAACAAGTTTTTCAGGCTAACTTCTGGTGACATGCAGCCTTACTTTTTCTGCCACTGTGACATAACAATTGTTTTGGCATTATCATGATGTCATTCTTGATAAAAAGACAGTTAGTAAAATTTCAACACAAATTTGGTAAAACCCTCCGAAAAAATCTCGTCACACTGGTAACTGGACGTATCGGCAGCATTTTCCTTGCGATAGCAACCCCTAGTATAATATGCTTATAACCTTTACTAAATATTGTTTTGAATGAATTATAATGATTAGTTCTTGAACACCGCATTTTGCTTTGCAATATAGAGGAAAAAGCACTTTATATCAAATCTTCTCCATGAATTTTCTGATTATTTGAGTAGTATGCACATGCATCTTGGGTGCCTGCACCTCAGCCATTCACTGGACCTTACATCGCTACTTGAAAAGCATACCATGATGAAGAAATATCTACAATCAATAAATAGTTCTGATCCTTTAGAACAAATATGATATTAAATACTTTTTGAATCCTCAAGTTCCTCTTCCATTCTGTCTAAAATCTTTTCTGTAAGATTCAACTGTTCTTTTTTCTTTGCATTTTGAGTTGCTATTTCTTCTTTCAAAAGTTTCTCATATGGAACTAAATACCCCAATCCTTGCATACATAACCCAATCGGTACACATATCCCTGCACCAAGCATGGCTCCAATGATTATCCCTCGAAAACCCGAGAATATTTTATACACAGTTCCTGTGGTTGCTCCTGCTGCAATATAGTTTAGAGCATCTTCTTTATCTCGACCAATAGATAGAGCAGTTATTGTTGTGCTGTATATTCCTGAGTAGAGACCAGCTCTCCAACCCCAGCGAGAGCCATAGTAGAAAAAACCAAGGAGTAAAGCTGAAAAATGATCCCTCTGTGCTTGTACTGATGAAGTATACACAGTCAGTTTATTACTAGCAATATTTGAAGCTCCTCGTATCCTCACACCATATCGACCACCAACCATCATTCCGACCAATGACCCACAGCATACAACAACAGGAATATGTGCAATCTCTGGACGAATTTCACCATGCTCATTTTTGGTGAATGCCAATTTTACTCGGCCCCAAAATGAGCTAGGCTTTTCCTCAGCAGTCAGAGTTTTATCTGCTATGGCCTGTGACTCTATCATTGACCAACAGTTATTTATCCTACATCTGCGAGATATTTACTGGTATAAACTGCAACTTCTTTACCTTTGGTTTTATAGATCAGTGCTCGGTAGATGAGACATGCGCCTGTCCTATTGATAAATCAGCGGTTCACCACAGAACTGACAGAAGTGTACGAAATTCGTTCAAAATGGCGACCGTTGAGGAGCGAGAAAAGGAAAAAGTATGTTAAATGTGTTTCTTGGGCAGTTTTCTTTTTGGCTTTTTGTTGTTAAAGTTGTTATATGTGTGTTTATAGTGTGCTTTTTCCTGTAGGTGATTGCCAAAGATATTCCTGAAATTGTAGCGCTGTTAGCTGACCTGAATGAAAAGGTACGTATGTTTAAGCTGCTTCCATCCATTTTTAATATATTTCAGAAGATATCAGTAGTTTTACAAGTGTATTGAGAAACAGAATTTTAAGAGCTTATCTGTAGACAATAAAAATCATCTGGCTAGTTAAAAAATGTTGAAAAAGAGCAGAATACAGCTAACAGCTTTGTACTTTCATTCCAAGAATACTTCAAAGCGTTTTTGTCAATCAGCTGTTTTTGATATTGCAGCTTTCTGACGCAAATAAAAGAGTGACATCTCTCATTGAGAAAGTAGATAGGGATTCAGTATCAACAGAGAAGGTACGCAACAATGTCACAATGTAATAGATGTCTCTTTTCAAATTGCTAATAAACTTTGAGGATATTCACTTTTTTGTTTTGTTTTTCAGGGTGTGAGTTTCTTGGAAATGAAGTTTCATTTGCTGTTAAGGTACTAGCTGTTTTTAGATCATTTATTTGTGCTTACACCTCAACATGTTTCTTACTGAATTTGGTATTTTCAGTTACTTGATAAATCTGGTGCAATACATGTTGTTAAAAGCTCAAGGAAGACCAATTGAAAACTGTCCTACTGTTGATAGACTCGTGGAACTTCGCACTGTGAGAGAAATTTCCATATTCGCCTTGTCTCAGCAAGTATATTCTTATAGTCATGGCTTATTGTTTATTTGTAGGTAATGGAAAAAATTCGTCCAATTGACCAAAAACTTAAATATCAGATTGATAAATTGATCAAGATTGCAAATACTGGACTTGCAGGTATGCTAGTATGAGAATCTACTTTGCTTGTCAAAACCAAATAATTTCTATCTATTCTCAACTTTCAGGTGAAGTGAATGATCCTTTGAGATTCAAACCAAGACCAGAGAATTTAGTCAGCAAGGTAATTGCCAGAAAGAAAACCACCTCACAGTACTGGTACCAAATATAGCTAACTTGTTGTTTTATTTGCTTAGCTTGAATCAGCAAAGGATGAGGGTGAAAATGAAGAAAAGAAACCTGGTGTCTATGTTCCACCAAAAGTTGCTGCTGTACATTATGGTCAGTTTTCAATCTTGTTTCATGCATCAATATTGATTATTTTGAAGACTTTAATGCCCGTTTTCATATGAAAGATGATGGCAAGTTGACCAGACAACGCAAGTCAAAAGAAACAGCGAGACAAAAAGCTTTGAGCAGCTCTCTTTTAAGAGAACTCAGAGGTACAGTGTATTAGCAGTTTGCCATTATTGACTAGAGTTAAAACTGATTGAAAAATGGTAAAAACAAGTATTTTTTGTTACTTAGATGAATATTCTGAAGCTCCAGAAGAAATGAAGGTACGTATATATTTGCAGTTTTTTTCTTTCTATAAGAAGTGCTGCACTGGTTTTCTATTTTAATAGGAAAGAGAGCTTTCTGACAGAAGAAAAGAAAAGGAAATCGACGAAGACCAACATCAACAAAAGTACAACTATTTTATAGAGATGGTATTGTATGATTTTATGATGCATCGTTTTAATCTTTGGAGTATACCTCTTGCAGATATGAAGAAGAAAACCTAGTGAGGTTGATGTCAAAAAAACGTGATAAGGTATGCTATTGCAATTCATAAAATATCTACAAGACGGGATTTTCAATTCAACGTAATTTTTCTGACTTCCTCCAAGGGGATGAAGAGACAAACTCAGTCTTTGGATAATTTAACAAAGTTTACAGATCTAAGTATTTTGACCAAGAATATTGCTGTTGATGAGGTTTGTACATGCTTGTCCTTGTGTGAAACTGTACTTTACATGATCGTTTTTGGAATATTTTGTGTTCATATCTAGTCTGAAGACAGTGAAGATGGCAAAACTCAGAGCTCAGGAAAAAAGCGAAAGTCACGGGTTTGTATATTACCCCTCTTTCCAACACATTAGTTGAGTTGAATAAAAAAAACTCTCTTCACTGTCATTGGTTTATTTTACTTAGTTGTCTTACATTTCAGTCCTTCGGGAAGTCATCTAGGGGAAAGAAACGCAAAGGTACACGTACTGTAATAAGTAAATCGGACATTCTATTATGACACTTTATTAACCTGAAGTCTTTTTACATGTTAGCTAGAAATCTATTAGTTTAATTTACTTTGCTTAGAATTAAACTGGGTATAGAGCACTAGATTCATGACAATATTTTCTACTCTTAGGTTCCTTCAAGCGAAGACGCTGAACGTGAATCACTAAACAGTACTCTAGGGTGCTTCATGTCAGGTCAGCTTAGCGCCATTCCTCCTCCAGAAAACTCGAGCCTCTACATCAAAAAGAGGATACTTTGAACAATTATAATTTCTGACTACACTTGAGAGACATATAATACCTCTTTGTGTTCCACAAACTCAATCCAGTCTGAAGGTGACGTAGGCAATAGTCCCATGGATTGACACTTGTATAATGCCATAACCAACAGTGCAATGTTTCCCAGTAAATATATAAACTTCATAAGAAAAGACGATTCACCCTCCAGAGTTGCAAATGCTGCAAAATAATGATTTAGTATAAGCCTGTTTTATTCCTTAGGTATTTACAATGCAACATCTAGAGCTACCTGACTTGATTGAAAACAAAGCCTTGACTGGCTTTAGAAACATCATTCCCACCATCATTATTGGAAACAAAGAGATGGTATTGCCAGCCATGTACATTATGAACAGGGTCATTGGAATCTGCTTTAGCGGACCAATAGCAATATCCCAAGATTTCTATGAACACAAACATACAGGTATAAAAGTCTTTTCTTTATATGTACAACCATCCCGCATTCCAGAGAGCCTAAAGGCCGGTTTACACTGTCAAAGTTTCTGTGACCAAAGTAGGAATATTTCACTGGGAAATTCTAGGTTCTGAAGAATTTGTAAGAAATATCAAAGTGAAGTAGTTCCTTGTTGAGCACTGTATTAGTTACCTTAAATATTTTTAGCAAATCCTTCAAAACTTAGGAGTTACCTGTCCGAAATTCCCACTTTGATCACAGAAACTTTGACAGTGTAAACCGGGCCTAAGTCACCTTTGTTACAAGATTATGGTCAATCTCATGAGCATCCTATAAAATGAAAGATCTATCATTAAACAAGGTAAAATAAATAGTGAATGACGGTGTTTATTGTCAAAATACTTGCCGTATTAGTGAGCTGTTTATCTGTGTAACCTGCTGGAGCGGCAAGTTCTGTACATGGGTTTGTGTACTTGTCTGTTGGCATGTATTTTGGTCTAAACATAAAAGAGTTAAATTGTGACATCTTTCACTGGACCAAGCCTCATTTTGGTGCAAATTAAACCGTGCAATGACGTCATGTTAATGTGTTTAAAAATTAACATTTGTCATTATAGCAAGAAATATGATTGACAAAAATGCCCACGATTTTTCTGTGAATATCAGTCAAAGTACGTAAAGATTGCCACGTCTTTACAAACATACAGCACACAAATCAATCGGTTATTTTAAAAGTAAAACCAATATTCCTTTCACTTAAAATGACGTATACATAGTGCTAAACACTACCCATATCAGTTTCTCAACTAATCGTTCTCCTAACTAACCTGGATGCTAAATCTAAAGCCCATTTGGATACACTTCTCCCTTTGGCCACAACACTTCGAGCCGCCATCTTGGGAACCGCGCGCGTTGAGTGGCCTGAGACAGACCTCGTATGGCGCGAAATTTCGAAAGATTTCGCGGGAAGACCTTGTAGCAACGAAGGTTGGATGTTGAAGTTTCATTTCTTTGCTATTTTCGCCCAGAAACATTAGCAAAAACGTAATAATTGTTTTTTAATTTATCTCATAGGAGCACTTAAAGCTGGACTATCTTCTGAGGAGCATTTGGTACGAAAATTAGTGATTTTTGTGATGAAATAAAGTAGTGTTTATTGCTGTCGAGTGTTGAAGCTTGGTGGTTTATATATATGATTTCATTAGCTATTTTTGCAGTTTCACCTTGTTAAAGAGTAAGACCACTGATGATAGAACAGAAAGAAAAAGATTAGATCATTTTTAGTAGTAAAACAGTGATCTTTCAGTCAAAATTCAAAATGCATGTATTTATTTGATAGAAGCAGATCCTGACACGTGTTGGTAGAATAATGAAATTATGTTACTCGTCAGGTTCTTGCTGCTAAGTTGCAAAGCTTGCCTCACGCTGGTAGTGTGCAGGTTTACACCTTAAACTAAACCACCCTCTTCCAACTCACTGGACACGATCTTTTCTATAATATAGGAGGAAGGAATGGAGTTGACTCCAGTTAGTAACAATAAGTTGAAAGTTGATCTGACGACACCAACTGAAGCTCTCAAAACACAAGAGATCACCCCTGATAACCCCAAAAAACCCAGTAGAAAATCCTTACTGGACATAGAAAAGGTATACGGCTCAATAAAATTGCCCGTGGTTGACAAGACAAGGAGTACTTCATGTACACCTGCATTTGTATACTTGAAGGTGCCTGTAGTTGGTTTCTCCCAGAAGTTGTCAAAAAGAAAATTGTTTGGGAAACCTGTGAACGACGATATTTCAGGTAAACTTGTTTGAACTCTAGTTTGAGAGTAAAGGTCAGTATTGTGGCCACTTCAGCTAAATATCACCATTTTAGGTCCAGTGGAAAGTCTTACTGAAACTGCTCCCAAAAAGAGAAGATCAGATCTCAAGAATAATTCAAATGATGGGGACATTAGTGAAAGTGCAACAGCAAAACCTCATCTCACAGAGCGACAACAACTTGCCTTCCTCCTTGAAGCAACCAGCATGCACAAGGATAAAGAACAGGAGAATGATCAGAGAAGCTTCACCAAAATCAAATCACACAAGGGGACTAAGGGAGGTGGTGCAGCTGTGCACACGCGAGTGCATCGACGCAACGAGCGAGGAGAAACGCCTTTGCATCTGGCGGCGATCAAGGGAGACGTTACTAGTTTGAAAAAACTTATCAAAGATGGCGCTGATGTGGGCGTCAAAGATTATGCAGGTTTGTATTCAGTCGGATTGCACCAGGTGACACAATTGTACAGTTGCTTGAGGCCACATGACTTGCCAGTATTGGTGACAGATGTCAGATCAGTACTCTCGTTTGTCAGGTTGGACAGCTCTCCACGAAGCATGTAACCACGGTAATCTGGCTGCAGCACAACTACTTGTGAAGCATGGTGCTTCAGTAAACTCACCTGGATTTGAGGGTGACACACCACTGCATGATGCTGTCATTAATAATCATTTCCAGGTAATATAGAACTGTTCATTGTGACAATGTTGTATTGCTACCATTTGACTTCACTCTTGGGATTTCCCAAAGAGAGAAATGGTTGTCAAACTGATCTTTCTCTTTTGTGTTCTCAGATAGCTGATATGCTTTTGTCCAGTGGTGCTAATCCCAGCCAGATGAATATGAAGAGAAAGAAACCAATAGATTTCATTAGCAGCAAAGAAATGAGCGAGGTCTTCACTTTATGTGGCATACAACATTCTGTGCTTCAAAAACAAGAGACTGTTGACCTTGAACTACCAATTTTGAGCAAGAGTGAAAAGGTAGCTATTGGCCTACCTCTGATTTCACAGAACGGTACACTTACACTGAAACAAACAAATTATTTATATAGAATGTTACAAAGACTCCCACGACAGAAAAAGTGAGCTCTGTAAAGGACTGCACAAAGCAATCTGCCCTAATCAGTGATATGCAATGTGAGGAAACACGCGTGAGTATGCTTAACTTTTGTATCTAATTTCAAATGATAAGGAAAACACAGTTCATATCAAATATCCAGGGACCGCGGAGACGGGGGGGCTGGGGGGCTATAGCCCCCCCACATTTTTTGATGGCCAGCAGGCAATAGCGTTA